>OLKM01001267.1:0-115000 GCA_900291075.1 Melanogrammus aeglefinus | reverse complement strand
ACAACATAGACCAGCAACATCCCATAGAGACCAACAACATAGACCAGCAACATCCAAGAGAGACCAACAACATAGACCAGCAACATCCAAGAGAGACCAACAACATAGACCAGCAACATCCCATAGAGACCAGCAATATCCAATAGAGACCAACCAAATCCAATAGAGACCAGCGACATTCCATGTAAACACAGGAAATACAGGAGTAAATCTAAAACTCTTCTTTCCAATATCTCTTGCCAGGAACTACGTCATGTTCACATGTTCCGCAGACGGATTGTTGGTGCCAGTCCCTCCATCGTCTGACTTCATGGAGCTGACAGTGAGTAGCTGAGGTCCAGGGTGAACAGCCATGAATAAAGCTGAATGATAAATAATTAATCCATCCCAGAATACACAGCAGACGTGGACGTCTGAATGTGACCCATATTTAGACTTTTTACAGCAAGAAAACACATTGTACATGTTTTATTTTGGAGTCTTAAAAGCTATGTATTTCGTGTAGCAAATAGGTTTATGCAACCAGAAGCCGACGCAGAGGAAACAGCTTCAACAGGTCAGACTTAAGCCCCTGACACACCGCCCCGACACGACCAGACGCCGACGCCCGCTTGCCCAACGGGTCCGTTGCCTCTCGTCGGAGACAGTCGGGAGAGAGGAAGCAGTGAAACACACCGCCACGACCACTCCCGACGACACAGCAGTCTGTATGTTCTGCGCTTGCGCGAGATGCAATAATTCTCCATAACAGCGGGTGGCGCTAGTCTCGTGCCCGTTATCCGAAACATGAAAACAGGAAATGACCTAACCGAGAAACCATAGAAGAAACCAGGTAGAATAAAAACAAAGTGCACAAAACAGCTTGTTTATTTTTGAGCAGACGTTTTGGACGTTTTGGAAAAAAATCGTCACGTTGCTCGTCACGTTGGCTGCTCTCGGGGCTCGTTGTTGTTGCCCCAAGACATCGCAGGAGGGAAAAAGTAAAAAAGTAACCATCGTCACTTTCCGCCCCTCTTCCACCCCTCCCACACACCGCGCTGATTCGCTACGGCACCGCCCGTCATAATCGTCATAGATGGCACACAGCCAATCAGAGTACCCGACGAGTCTACTCTCCCGACGGCCGACAAGTCCCGACTGAACATGTTGAATCGGCCCCGACGAGACCCGAGGGCTTCCGGCGCTGCCCGACGGAAAGGAACACACCAAACCGACGCGGTTACGACGCCGTCCGACTGGTGCCGACGAGGCGCGACGCCCGACGGTCGGCTTGGTGTGTCCCTGGCTTTAGGCCCCGTCCACACGAACCCGGGTATTTTTGAAACCGAACTTTTATGGACCCCGGTTAAAAAAAATTTGCGTCCACACCACCGGTTTGATAAAAAATAACTCCGTCCACACGAGACCGCAAATCCGCCTCAAACGTGCATTCCAAAGCAGTAGGTGGCGATAGCACTCCAAACAGGAAGGCCATTTAGCCAATCACAAGGCTGGAAAAATTCATACCGGGGAAAAACAACAATGGCGAACCGAGGCCGGGTAGATTCCTTCGTGTGGACGGACAGCGAAGTTGAGTTACTTCTCACTGTTACTCATGAATTTAAAATAAGAAGAATTCAAGAAAATGTGGATTGGGAGTCGTGTCAGTCCAAGATGATAATCTGATGATCTGATGATAGTCAAGTGATACATTGGTCTCCATGGATACTACTTATACTGTTTACCGTCGCACAGTGTGACGTCAAACAATGTCGACAAGGAACCAAAAAACTGCGGTTTTCTGTCCACACGTGACTGCTGAAACCGGAGTTTTCGAAAAGTTCACCCTGGACTCCAGTTACAAAAAACTCCGGTTTCAGGAGCTGACAACTGCGGTTATGTGTGGACGAACGGCGAAACCGTGTAGAGAAACACACGGTTTCAAAAAAACCGGGTTCGTGTGGACGGGGCCTTAGTGTTGTTCAGTGGTCAGTGATACACACCGCTCTGCTGATTAACAGCTGCCTATCTCTCTGACCACCCTGACGCCTCTCCCACAAACTTATCCAGACCTCATCTACTTCACTGGTTTGTTTTGATTCTTCTTATTTTCTTTATTTTTCCCCATATATGGCATGCCCTATAATATATAATGCAGAGATTGCAGTTGGATCAAGTGGATAAAGAGGCTCGCTATATGGCGCTCCATTCAACTTGACCTCTGCCGGCTCCTCTCACCCTGTCACTTTAAAATGTGATAGAGCTAAATGTGGCCCCTCCATCACAGAGGATGGGGGGGGGGGCTTCATAAAAACCATGACACACACTAACCGCCCCCCAATCCAAAAAAAAAACTGATTTCAAAGTTAGGGTGCATTCATTAATTGCCCTATGAATGGGTATCAGAAAGTCACAATAAGAAAGAGAGAGAGAGGGAGAGACGGCCTGAGGGTACTCACTGCTTGGCCCCGGACGCCCCCCCGCCCTCCCCTCTTCCCCAGTGCCCATGGGCACAGTAAAGTGGTGACACATTCCTGCTCCAGACGAGGAGAGCTCCACCACACTCTAGGCTCAGGGCACGGTTTCCTCGCCGATGTTATGTCCATCAGTTATTTCTAAGTTATTGAAAAACTTAGAAATAGTTTTCAGAAATGATTGACCATGATTTCTATCAGGATAAATAGTATTTTCTTAGAAAAAACTTTCTCATATTCTTACCCACAACACACATGCAGTCGAAAACAGATGCGACCACACACATACACACACACCCTCTTCTGCCATCCTTCTAGAACATATACTGCCCTCTAGCAGTGGATAAAGAGGCTCCTTATTCTATGGCGCTCCATTCAACTTGACCTCCATCGGCTCCTCTCACCCTCTCACTTCAAACCGTGATAGAGCTCAATGTGGCCCCTCCATCACAGAGGACAGGGGGGGGGGTTCCAGGGTGTTTGTGTGTGTCTCGGGGGACACCCCCTATTAAAATCATGACACACACACACACACTAGCCGCCCCCCCATCCATGCCCCTCGCAAAAATACCCCCGACTTCAAAGTTAGTTGCCCTTTGAATGGATATCAGAAAGTCACAATAAGAAAGGGAGAGAGAGAGAGAGAGAGAGAGAGAGAGAGAGAGAGAGGAGAGAGAGAGAGAGAGAGAGAGAGAGAGAGAGAGAGAGAGAGAGAGAGAGAGAGAGAGAGAGAGGATATAGGGAGAGAGAGAGAGAGAGAGAGGATATAGGGAGAGAGAGAGAGAGAGAGAGAGAGAGAGAGAGAGAGAGAGAGAGAGAGAGAGAGAGAGAGAGAGAGAGAGAGAGAGAGAGAGAGAGAGAGAGAGATGGCCTGAGGGTACTCACTGCTTGGCACCTGATGTCCCCCCCCCCCCTCTTCCCCAGTGCCCATGGGCACAGTAAAGTGGTGACACATTCCTGCTCCAGACGAGGAGATGGACAGAGCTCCACCACTCTCTAGGCTCAGGGCACGGTTTCCTCACCAATGGAATGTCCTGCTCGGCCACAATTTTTGCACGGAAGAGCTGGGAATGGCAATTTACAACTTAGTGAAGTACAAAAAAGTATGAAAGGTTAATTAAAATCTGACAGCCGAATCCATGACGTGTTGGTAAATGGTAAATGAAAAGTTTGGGCTACTTAAATCCGGTGTGTTTTGTGAGCACGATAATATTCAACTAATCCAGCATCAAACCGAGATTATGTGCACAGTTGTGACATTGAAGGGCCATTTCACGACAAGAATATGAGGAGTACGATTTTAAGCTACAGTATAGGAATATATATCTCCTCCCCAGCTCTCCCCTCCTTTAATCTCCTCTCCTCTCTTCTCGTCTCCTCAATACCTCCTCCCCCGTCCCACTTAAGTTCCCCTTCATTGCCCGCATTATTTACACAAACAGAGTCCTGCTCCGTTCCTTCAACAAAGCCTGCTCAACCTTTTCTGCTCTTTCATGTCTTATGGGCTCCCGGCTCCCCTTTGTGCGGCGGCCAACTGATCAGGGCGCTGGGTACAATGAGCCGGAGAATGGAGGCTGCAGAATGGAGGCATGATGGAGGAATGCGCCTCAATAAACCAAATGATGACATGATGACTGCGCTCACCATGGTTAGGGCTTTTCTCTTCCCCAAAGATCCCTGGCTTATTCAATTAGCTTCATCCAGGATCTCCTTGTGTGTGTGTGTGTGTGTGTGTGTGTGTGTGTGTGTGTGTGTGTGTGTGTGTGTGTGTGTGTGTGTGTGTGTGTGTGTGTGTGTGTGTGTGTGTGTGTGTGTGTGTGTGTGTGTGTGTGTGTGTGTGTGTGTTGTGTGTGTGGTGTGTGTGTGTGTTTTTTTATGAGTGCGTGTGGTGTGTGTGTGTGTGTTTGAATCTTCCAATCCAAGCCAGAAGAGGGCCTGGGGCCAGTCGAGGGCCAGGGGTAGCAGAGGGCCAGGGCCCGTAGAGGGTCAGGGGCCAGAAGAGGGCCAGGAGTACAGGGCCAGGAGCCAGCAGGGGACAGTAGAGGGCCAGAGGCCAGCAGAGGGCCAGGGGCCAGTAGAGGGCCAGGGGCCAGTCGAGGGGCAGGGGCCAGTCGAGGGGCAGCAGAGGGCTAGGGGCAGAAGAGGGCCAGGGCTAGTAGAGGGCCAGGGGCCAGTAGAGGGCCAGGGACCAGCAGTGGCCAGCAGAGGGCCAGGGGCCAGTCGAGGGCCAGGGGTTTGTGTGTGGGGGGTGTGTGTGTGTGTGTGTGTGTGTGTGTGTGTGTGTGTGTGTGTGTGTGTGTGTGTGTGTGTGTGTGTGTGTGTGTGTGTGTGTGTGTGTGTGTGTGTGTGTGTGTGTGTGTGTGTGTGTGTGTGGAATCAGGCTAATTTCCCCACTGAAGAAAGATACACACTGCTGGCCCCTGGCCAGAAGAGTGCCAGGGCCAATAGAGGGCCAGGAGCCAGAAGAGGGCCAGGGCCAATAGAGGGCCAGGGGCTAGTTAAGGGGCAAGTTGAGGGCCAGCGGCCCACAGAGGGACAGGGGCCCTTTAAATTGGATCTTCATCTGTATTTATAACGAAAACTGAGCAAATTAATATTTTTTACCAAATTATTTTTTCTCTTTCTTCCTATATTTTAAAATGTATTGTGGCAACCCGGCCCGGGCCAATTAAGGACATGCAGAGCACCTGAGGAACAGGTGGAGAAGCAGGGCTTAAATAGCTGGCTCTCCACTCATTCGGGGCTCTCCCAGCCCTGGAGCTCCTGCACGGAGAGACTGGTCCCCGTGGGTGATGGGATTCCACCCACGGGGGATAGTCGATTCCTCCCAGGATTTTTTCGTTTTTGTATTATTTTCAGTATGAGACTTGTTTGATTTTGGATTAAACATGCCTTTTTGGCTTTTGCCCAGCGAAGTTGTGTCCTGTTTTGGGAGGTGGTGGTTCGCTCACCGTATCGGGTTGCCACAGTATTTATCATAAAATGTACAAAATGTTACGACTTAATTGATGAACAATAATGCAAGCTTTCAATGGCTAATGCTGTTTGTGATCATTATAGACACGAGGGCAATTAACGCTTTGTTAAAAAAAAGTGTCAGTTTGATTTACAACAATCGAAAGGATTTTACAGTAACAAAATGAAACTTTATTTACACTAAACTTACACTAAATCTACACTTTAGTTATGCAGCATGCATAACTAAATCTAGAATAGGCTACTTCCTGGGCCTTTCCTTGTCTCTATTGACCTAAAGACTTCAGGGTCTACTGATCAGTCGGCTATGAAAGGAGAAAGTTAGATACAAGATAGATGGTATGGTCAGTTTATAGGTTCAGATTTATTAGTAGGCTAATAATAATAATAATAATAATAATAATAATAATAATATGTATTATAACATTAACTAATAAATGATGCAGGGAAGAATACACAAAATCTTAAAGTAGAACTTAATTGAAAAAAGTGTTAATCCAGCGACTCTGTGTGACCGAGCAGTCCAGATATGAGGAGTTTGCACCGCAGGCCCCCAGGGGGGAGCGAGGGCCTTGCTCCCACATGAAAGGGAGATGAAATAAAAGAGTCGATTTAATCTGCTTGAAGAGCTTTGGGGAGCGAGAGGGGGTGATCTGGAGCCATACGCATGACGAGCGGGAGGGCCCCATTGTGGCCCCAGGCTCGGGCTTTGCAGGAGAACATTGGCCCCCATTCACCCAGCGCTCTTTAATACACTCCCTCTGTCATTAAATGTGACATAGCACAAAATCTACATCGTTTAGAAGACATTATTAATGTTCAAACGGACACAACGGAGTATCAAAGAATCCATGGGAGACCGCGCTTCGCTCAAGGCAATGGTTATTTGTGGCAGCATTCTGAAACATTTATGGTTCATAAAACCATTTGAAGCAGTTTTAAGAAACACTTCTTTTTTTTTTTGTCTTGACCAAAAATAAAATCAGAATAATCGTGTAAACATCTCGACCTCCTCGGGTTCGCTTGAGGCCCTCGTCCTTCTACATTTATTATTGAGCTTTAGACAGGTAACAATAACAGCCAATTAGCCTACAGAGCAGAGGCCTTATCTCCCAGAGTGATAAGAAAAGTGCTCGATGCTGATGCCGTGTACACCCTTTATCTTTTGTCCCGCTTCACATTAAAGTGCATGAGGTTTCTCTCACTTGTATCCTCATTAACTCTTAGAACTTTCTGTTTCCTGCTTTGGGATTCAGGTAAGCGGGTGCACGGACGATCTTTTCTGTGCGTTCTCGCAGCCCATACACGTGCGCGCCTCACTCGTGAGGCGGTTTCAGAGGCCGCATTGTCCTAGTGAATGGCAAGAAGCGGCTTCTTTTACTGATCCAAAAGGCCCCGAATCATCCATCCTCTTCTGTCTTTCTCAGGCCTTTGTTGTTATTATTCTGATTCTGATTATGATGATGATGATGATTATTATTATTATTATTATTATTATTATTATTATTATTATTATTATTATTATTATTATTATTATTATTATTATTATTAGTAGTAGTAGTAGTAGTAGTAGTAGTAGTAGTAGTAGTAGTAGTAGTAGTAGTAGTAGTAGTAGTAGTAGTAATATTTGAACAAATTACTATAAATATAATTATAATGATAACAATAATCATAATAATCAAAACAATCATCATGTTAACAATAATCATGATAACACGAATATATTAATCTTACAATCAGAATATATCAAAATAAACATTTTGTAGTCCAAAACGGTGCTTGTCCCACATCTAGGGTTAGGCCACTGCCCCCTGAAATTGAATCATTCCTCGTCCTCTGTTTTGCTCAGCCTTTCTGCAGCAGCTCTGCTCTCTGAAGCCTAGCTGAATCCTAAACAGGTCGGCTCCTTCATGGAGGCAGAGCTGCTTCTGAGCCGCCTTTTGTCCCCCGAGTCTCAATGGACTCCTCCCGCCTCTGTCTCCAAGTTCATCCCAAAGTGTCCGCTTGTTTGCGTCTTTGTTAGATGGATTGGCTCTACAAACACTGATCATTGATCCATTGATCAGCTCATCTGGGGACGCGCACTATAAAACGGCCCCAAGGGACGCGCTTCAGGTCCTCCTCCTGATCGATAAATCTAAGTACTCCACTGCACGTCTGCAATAATCCTGCGCTGAATGTCCAACAGACGAGCAGGCTACATATTCAACAGACGAGCATGCTACATAACGTATATAAAGTAGAATATTATAATATCAAAATAATGTGTAATAATGGGACTAATAGGCCTCATAAAGGTTGCTAGGCTGCAACCAACATCCGGTTCAAGAACTCAGTTTGCACTTATTCATAATAATAATAGTAGTAATAATAATATAATAATAATAATAATAATAATAATAATAATAATAAAATAATAATAATAATAATAATAAAAGTAATAATACTAATTATTATTATTATTGTTGTTATTATTATCATTATTGTTATCATTATAATTATTTCAATAACAATAATCATAATAATAATTATAACAATAATCATAATAACTACCAATATAATAAAAAAATTAAAAAACAATCATAATGGTAAAAATAAGATAACAACAGTATATTAATCTTACAAATCTTACATATATCTTTTTTTATATTTATATACCTTTTTATATATTTTTATGTATATATATCTATATATATAGATATATATATATATATATATATATAGTATATATATCTATATATATAGATATATATATTAATATCTTGATATAATAATATTAATTGATATCTGCCCTTGTCCCCCTCAGCTCTGCGAGCCTCCTGACGGGATGAAAACCCACGCGCTGCTGCAACCGACGCGCACAGACGCATACATGCACGAGCGCAAAGCATCCACAAGCGCACGTCTGCATCCACACACAGTGCAGAGCGCCGCTCCTGCAGAGGCGGCGGCCGGCGGTCCGCTCTACGGCGGCCCTCGCGGGAGGACAAGGTCGATCAAGAGCTCAGAACCAACGAGTGACCGAGCGGCCCCATCAGCCTCACACAGCCCCGCTCCCCCCGGGGTTCACCCTCATGCAGCCCCGTTCCCTCCGGGATTCACCCTCACGCAGTCCCGCTCCTCACGCAACAGCCTCACGTCACGCAACCCCTTCAAAGTTGCTCCGAGTCCGCACTGAATTATATACCTCCCTATAGCTCACATCATGGTCCAATGAGGGCACATTTCGTTGCGATGCGTTTTGAACATTAACAGCGAAAAGTGTTCAGCAGTATGAGAGCAGCAGCAGATAATCAGGGTGAAGCTCTCTTACATCTGTCCCCCAGGATCCCCTCGATGCTGTGTTTGGCCCGCCGCTCGCTCCCCTCCATCTCCTTGCTCTCCACATCCTCCTCCTCCAGCTTCCCGCCAAACTTACAGCGCACGATGCGACTGATGGAGTCCTCTGTGTGTGTGTGGGGGGGGGGGGGGGGGGCGTAAAATGACATCCAAAAATATCAAAAAAACTTCTGAAAACCTTGATATTATCACTAATACATAGAGCTCATGGTACAGTCATGCAGCGAAGACTACATGGAACAACAAGACGAAGACTTTAAGGCTGCATTGGCATCAGGTGACACGAGGGCAACTGTAACAGAAGAAAGCCAGTTTGTTGATGATTGGTGACCTGGGTTTGATCGAGGTGCTCAGAGGGCCGTCTGAAACCACTCTGCCCCTCGTGTGGATACACGAGGTACCCCACAGGGGTCCTCTACCTACTGCTCACACATGCCCTCCTCCAGTAAGTTCC
Organism: Melanogrammus aeglefinus; assembly: GCA_900291075.1. NCBI lineage: Eukaryota > Metazoa > Chordata > Actinopteri > Gadiformes > Gadidae > Melanogrammus > Melanogrammus aeglefinus. Next base: position 105,778 of record OLKM01001267.1, on the reverse strand, counting down.
AGTCTCCCAGCTCAACATACCCGGGTCTCGCTTGTACTCCTCTATCCGTGTCTCCCCCTCCGAAGCGGCGCCCTGCTGGAGACACAAACACGTGGGTCAGCTCCAGAGCTGGGCATCGGAAACGCATGGATCACAGCCTCCGCGGTGGAGAGGGTTCTGAGTACCCTCTTTGAGATGTACGGTACCTTGGACTTGCTCCCGCCGATGGCCCCGGGCCGGATGGATCCCGTCTCCTGGTACCGGCACAGGATCTTGGACACGCAGCCGTGAGAAACGCGTAGCTGACGGGAGATGACGCAGGGCCGGACGCCGTGGTGGGCCATCTCCACGATCTGGTGGCGGATGTGGTTGGGCAGGGGTCTGCCGTTGATGAACATCCCTCCCAGCTGGTTCACACGCCCCTGTCCCAGCGGGGAGGAGACTGGACAAGAGGACGTGATAACTGAAGGCGGAATACCTGGTGCCACTACCACTTGAACACTTTACACTTACACTTTACATTTTACTTTACTACACCTCATTACTTATTTTTACTTACTACCTCTGTTTTAGCTTCTCTTAATATTAGTTACTCTATTTTATTTGATTTTATTATTTATTATTATTATAGTTTATTATTGTATATTGATCATTTTCCGCTCTTTATTTTTCATATTTTTTTTACTTATCTTTATTTACTTTATGTTGAATTGTTATGTGTTTCTGTTGAGGAACCAACTCGAAGAATTATACTCTTATGTACTTCTGATTCTGATTAATAATCTGATTCGGAATAACATCAAGGCTAGAATATCTGCTTTGCGCTTTAGGTCAGAAACCAGCTGGAATGATGCGCCTCAAACCAGCGGAGGGTGGCGAATAAGAACTTTAAAATAAAGGGTAAGCTTGAATTTATTTGACACAAACTATTTTCATCAAACCATTCTAGGTTATACACCACCGAGAGAGACGGAGAGATGGACTGCGTTAAACGAAGGAGTCCCTAGTTGTCCTTTTCCTTTTTGTGTTTTGTATCTTATTTTATTTCGAAGTTTAACAATTAGAATCAGAATTACTTTTATAACATCTTATTTTACAAGTACACAAGGGTACAATTCTTATTGGTTCCGCAAGAGCTACATAGAAGCAAAATAAATAAAGATAAGTTAATATAAAAACAAGTCAATGTAAGTAGTAGAAGTTGTAGTGGTACATTAACCTCTTAAATATAGGTAATTTAGCAAGTGTAATTGAAAGATACCCTACTATATATTGTTCATATGTCCCATTCGGAAAGGCGCGCCTGATGGTCTTTACCTTCCAGAGGAAAGCCGGTGCGGGGGTAGTTGTGAGCCAGCGTAGGGCGCATCATCCTGGGGATGCCTCAACGACCCCGTCCCCCGGCGGAGTCCTGTGGACTGGTTTACCTAATGGTTTCCAATGGAAATAAAAGTTCCTTCAACAAAGGCTCCCTGGCGTTGTTGAGCTCCGAACCGGTTATCCAAAGTCGCGCTTTCCCAAAAAGAACCGTAGTGTCCGGGTGTGAGCTCCTGCCTCTTCACGAGCTGCACCGAATAATAAAAGTGAGCAGATCTGGTTTTCTTAGTGCTTAATGTGGAGAGAGAGAGCAGATCTGTTTTTCTTAGTGTGTAATTTGGAGAGAGAGAGCACCTGAGCGTCCGGAACGGCGGAGACACAGCAGCAGAGGGCAGCGCCGCGGTCAGTGTTGTTTGTTGACATGGTCCAGAGTGAGAGGAGGAGATGGTCCAGAGGAGATCAGTACTTCTTAGTGTACTATCTCAGTGTGTCTCGCTCCTTCAGTTTGGTGATCCCCTATTGGAGGACCTTGACGCTCGGTCCAGGGCGCTGCGTAACGATTGGTCCATAATGAGAGGGTCGCTCTTTGGATAAGCTCTCACACAACTTCCTCGCACAGACCCGGGGTTAGCTCGATGACCTTTCGAGACAAATGTCATTCCGATAAACCTTACCACAACTTAATAGATCATTGGATACGAATGATTATACAATTAAACTAATACAGAAAAAAAAACACAACATAAAACGAATGCATAATCTTCGGTGATTGTAATCTGGAACATTTCGTGGATTTTGCCCAGTTTCATCGAATGGGTTTCCAGTTGAATGCCTTTAACCCGAGGAATTGTAAGGTCCCCATAACACCGGAGGAATGGACTGTAGGTTTCCAGAGCACTGTAACCCGTGGAATGGACTGTAGGTCTCAAGAACATCGGAGGAATGGACTGTAGGCCTCAAGAACAACGGAGGAATGGACTGTAGGTCTCAAACACTTAAACCAGAGGCATGGACTCTATCGTCTCCAGAAGACTTTAACCCGTGGAATGGAATGTAGGTCTTCAGAATAACCCGGGGAATGGACTGTAGGTTCTCAAGCACACCGGAGAAATGGACTGTAGGTCTCCAGAACACTCAAACCAGAGGAATGGACTGTAGGTCTCCACGCCAGAACACTTAAACCAGAGGCATGGACTGTAGGTCTCCAGAACCCCTTAACCAGAGGAATGGACTGTAGGTCTCCACTCCAGAACACTTTAACCCGAATGAACGTATGTCTCCAGAACACCTTAACCCGACGAATAGACTGTAGGAATGGACTCAAGGTCTCCTGAAAACTTTGGAGGGATGGACGGTAGGTCTCCAGAACACTTTGGAGGAATGGACTGTCGGTCTCCAGACGGGCCAGCTCGGCCCAGCGGGTCGCGCGTCCCCGGGGTTGACGCCAGGGAGGCCCGGAAGCACGACTTTATGGTGTTTGAATTTAATATTGTGATAACGGTAATATCAGCTATAATGGACGGACCTCTGGTAGGCCTACAATGAAGGGGATATAATGTAGTATTGCTTCTAAAGGGTACCTGTTTATATGTTTCTTTTCCTTATTTCAGTCGAATTGGCGCGTTATTTAATTTCGACACTGAAAGTTGATTATGCCTCTCTATTTCAAAATATCTTTCGAAGGGTTTATATGCACAATTCAAGCAATAATACGGTATTACTTCGTGAAATAGGCTATAAATGTGTCCAAAACTAAATCAAACATTTTCTTAACTATTTCAGTATTTTTTTTAGAAAGACTGAATTGAAACCACTTCACCTTACTTGGGTTAAAGTTTAAGTCAAGATCACATTCGGTGTTATCAATAATATACCATTCCATAAAAACACTACGAACACTTACAACATTCCACATGACCGGGTCTGAGGGCATATTTGGCTTCATTTGGACCTATCTCTATTGTTCTTCAAATCGTCGTTCCTTTAGTGATCATGTTCCTCTTTTGGAATTTTGGGGTAAGGAGCAGGAGAAGCTGGGTGCCTTCAACCGGATAAACACATTATTTCCTTTTTAACCACACGTATTTGCATAAGGGGTTTAAATAAATTTGTAGTGAATTTAGATAGAGACCTTTAGATGTTCTGCCAACAATATCTCCTGAAGAGATCAGATATTCTTCTATGTCATGCATTTAACGGGAAATCTTAAAACATCTGGTTAACTGGCCCCTCGCTGTCATTAAAAGGTTTTCTCCTTTGGCTTAGAGTGTTTTCTCTGAAGCCCTATAGTTGACTAGCTTGTAAATATAAAAAAAAACATATTATTATATCTATTCCTAAATAAAACTATTTATTTGGAGCCGTTGCACGTGTCGGAGAGCAATATGGACAGACAGGTTGATGGATTGACTGATGGAGCTCCTTGCATAAGTAATCTACACCTCATAACCTATCATAACGTAAAACCTCTGATTTAGTTTCTCTTATTATTACTTAGCCTATTTTATTAGGCTAAGTATTAGACCAAGCAGCAAAGCTTGTTTTTCCCATATCGTTTCTGTAACGTTTTTTTTCCCCCTCAAATTCTGTAAACGTCATAGGCCTACTGCAGCCTATACTGTAAGTCGAAAACTCTGGAAATGTTCATGGTTACCAATAACCCCCACTACCCATAAACCCACATTTGTGGTAGGCTACTGCACCCAAAGGTGGCGCTATTGCAAAAAATCTTGAATTAGGCTCAATCACACGCATCTTTTTCACCTTGGTCTTCTGCTCTAAAAATGTTTACTTTTCCCACAATTTCATAGAAAAGCCAATCGTCCACAGTCTCAACCCATTTCCCCTATCTTGTTATTGTATAAATACCATACGGCTATCATCAGGTGGTTACCATTAACAGTGCACATTTTCAGATCTGTACTATTTTAAGAAAGCCCTTAATAATTTTGTGAAATGTGTGCATGGAGTTTAGCTTGATGTTGTGTGCTTATCAATCGACATTTTCTCCATGTGAATGAGGCAAATACCTGAAAAATCTTTGAAATTCTGGGGAAATTAAACATTTGTAGTCAAGAACACTAAAGGAAGAAATGCAGTTCAGTAATGTCAGTGGCTCAACGGGATAATGACGTGTACTGGTGTTCCTTAGGTTGATAGTTCGAATCCTGATTAGAGTAGGCCTATGCGGAACATGACGAGCTGTCATTGGCACTCAATTAAGAAACACAAACTCGAACAGCACCTGAAATTCATTAGTTTCCAAGAATCGGACTGCCAAGACACAGTACGGCATTAAGGGGACCTTCTTCGTTAACCATTTTTCCTTCATAATTAACTCTTGTCATATTTATATTTCTTCCTTTAGTGTTCTTGACTACAAATGTTTAATTTCCCCAGAATTTCAAAGATTTTTCAGGTATTTGCTTTTAAAGGACGTGCTCCAGAATCAGAAAAATATTAGGCCTACATCTTATTGTACAATAGCCTACACAAAAGTAAAAAAATATTAGGCTTGGTTCCTCAACAGCCAAATAGCAGCAACAATAAGCAATAAGCAATAAAAAAGGTATAAGTAAAAAGATCACAATAATAAATAATAATAATAATAATAATAATAATAATAATAATAATAATAATAATGAAATAAAAATATAACCGCAAGCGGTGATCAACGGGGTCCGAGCAAAATTAAAAGTCAAGAACACACTATATGACGTATAATTATGAAGGAAAGATGTTGATGAAGATGTTCAACTTAAAAAAAAAAAAAAAAAAGCAAAGCTATTCTAAAATAAGCAATTTACTTATTTCTTGTAAGAAACCTTTTGTTTCAGCATGTTTCAACCTTGCGCGTTCAGGTCGGAACCCGCAGCCTGATCGGCCCACTCCCCTGTCTGGTGAGCTCCTTGTTGTCAAGTAAGATCAACCGGTTCGGCTTAATGGAGATGACAGCCAGCGCCCGAGCGTGAGAAGCGAAACGTAATGGTTTCAGCCAACGTGGTGTACAAAACTAACTTCTAGTCAGGCCTGAGGAGCTCTTCTTTCTGTGTGTGCGTGAATCCTGAGCGCCAGAAGAGGGCGCGCTGGAGCAGTTTACTATTGGAATAAGAAACCGCCTCCTGAATGAAATCAAAATCAACTCAATGGCTATTCAGCTTTTCTTTATTACTGAAATGAGTTAATGTATGTAAAACATCACATAAGGATAATTTCTCTGTGCAAATACATGTTGGTACCGTAACAACCATAACAACAACCACCACAAATTCCCATACGACATGTTCTATAGGTCCTCTTAAATAAATAAGCTTACATGGGGTTTTCTCAAAATACACTCTTTAACTTGTGGCAAATAACAGAGTGAAAGTGCATTACGTTAAATAAAAGGTTTTAAGCAGGCATTAAGGTCAATCTGGCAAAATATGTACGTGCTGTGACAGAAACACACGTTATTAAACCAGGAAGTACATGCCTACGGTCTGAGTCCTGACACGCTGAGAGAGCGTCCGTCTGCTGTAGGGTCGGTACTCTGTACAGAAGACTGTGACGTCTCGGATACCGTGAAGAAGGAGACATTACAGAGGACTGTGACGTCTCTGACACCGTGAAGGAGGAGAAATTAGAGAGGACTGTGACGTCTCTGACACTGTGAAGGAGGAGACATTACAGAGGACGGTGACGTCTCTGACACCGTTAAGGAGGAGACATTACAGAGGACTGTGACATTGCTGACCCCGTGGAGGAAGTGTTTTGGTGTATTTCTAAATCTCTCTTTGGCTTCTAAAACACTCCTCGCCAATATCGTAAATACTGAGCTCAGCCTTCCTTACAAACCTTGGTTTCCAAAACCCTGAAAATAGATTAAAAAAATAAGTAAAACGGCAACAATTTCAATAATGATGATTATGATAACAGTAAAAATAATACATGGTCTCCAGATATAAATAAATAAACCCAGAGATGGAAGGCTGAGAATACCCTGTCTGCTCCGTCTCTGACCACCTGTCTGGTCCCCTCTGACCGCCTGTCTGGTCCCCTCAGACCGCCTGTCTGCTCCGTCTCTGACCGCCTGTCTGGTCCCCTCTAACCGCCTGTATGGTCCCCTCAGACCGCCTCTCTGGTCCTCTCTAACCGCCTGTCTGGTCCCCTCAGACCGCCTGTCTGGTCCCCTCTGACCGCCTGTCTGGTCCCCTCTGACCGCCTGTCTGGTCCCCTCTGACCCCCTGTATGGTCCCCTCAGACCGCCTGTCTGGTCCTCTCTGACCGCCTGTCTAGTCCTCTCTGAGTGAAGAACCGTTCCTCAACAATCACAGTGGCATGTGACACGGCCTGATTGAGCATTTCCAGTGGCCAGTGCGTTCATTGATTGATTAGATTGAGCATTTCAGTGGTCGGTAGACTGATTGGGTGATTGGATTGAGCATGTCATTGGTAGGTAGACTGATTGAATTGAGCATGTCATTGGAAGATGGATTAGGTGGTGGCCGCAGGTCACTTTGGAGATTAACAACAGGGAGAGGCACACAAGCGGAGAGACACAGCAAACTGTCCAACTGTCCCCCGCCTGTACTCGGTGTATCTAGCATGCAAAACCCATGACCCTGTGGGTGGGATCAAACACAGCTGCACTTGACCTGAACTGGTTCCTCACCAAGGTGATGAGGACAGGAGAGCATAGAGATCAGAGGAGTGTTTCACCCGAGGGACTGTCTGTACCCATGAGTATTTACAGTTAAGATGGTGGATCCCATAATGTTTAACAATAAAAGCCAAACTAAATCCAGCTTCTTCGTAGAGAATGTGTTATCATTTGCAGCTCTACTATGCAAGTGAAAGCTAGAAGAGTGAACAACAATATCATATACAGTGAGCGGTACGGAATATGCATTATCTTCCAGGAGAGGTTTTGGTCAAACTCAAATAAGCACTTTACTTCTTCATCAAGCCATTCACCACAGTTCAGTGCTTGACCAAAAAGCAGTCTGAATCCCTCACTACAGGGAGCCAAGTGCTCACATCACAAGGCCCTGGGGTGTTTTGATATCATTGAAAGGCAATTTTTGTTAGATATATAGGTTCCTAGAAAAGGGTAAAGGAAGTAGGAATATCAGTATCCAGTATTACACACACACACACACACACACACACACACACACACACACACACACACACACACACACACACACACACACACACACACACACACACACACACACACACACACACACACACACACACACACACACACACACACACACACACACACACGAACACGAACACACAGAAAAATAAAGGGGCCGTTCTCGGTCCAGACCCTATAGCTGCGGATCAGGCATTCCTCCGGGAGCTGTTGGTTGCGGTCGCGCGCCCTCCCGTCTCGTGCTCGGCGGGTCTGTATTTGAGCCAGCATATGAGCCACGTGACCACCACGGAGAACATGGCGAGGATGCTAGCCACGGACAGGCAGATGGGCCCGGCCGGGGAGGGGGGGCTGCCGTGGCTGTGCACGAAGATCAGGCCCATGAAGAGCAGCACGAGCATGGACAGGAAGGAGAAGACGACGCACACGCAGCCCGTGGTCAGCGCCACGCGCTTACAGCTCTGGCAGCTGTCGTAGTCTCGCACAGAGTCCCGCGAGAGGGTGGTGGCGGTTGACACGGGGTCGGAGGTGGTGGTGGAGGAGGGGGTGGCCTGGCCACCGCCGGACACCTCCTCCTCCCGCCGCAGCGCCACCAGGGCCGGGTGCAGCGGGGGCGGGAAGAGCGGCAAGGCATCCTGCGGCAGTGGGTCCGAGTCCATGTAGAGCGGGAAGTCCTCTGTCACCTTGGTGTTGTTGGGCAGGTTCTGGATGCGGTAGTCCGGCACGGGCGTCCGGTGGCGGCACACCGGGCAGCTGACGCGCCACGGCCGCTCCTCGCGCAGGTGCAGCGCGGTGAGACATTGCTCGCAGAAGGTGTGCACGCACTCCAGCAGCTTAGGCGCGCGGCGGTCCAGGTCGAAGTAGTTGTAGCAGATCTTGCACTCGTACTCCTCGTAGGGGAATGGGGGCTGATGGTCCTGGCGGGGGGGCGCTGCCTCTACCTCCGCCATCATGTCATCCCTGGTCATCCCCTCCTCGGTGAACAAAGGGAGATGGAGGCGCGCGGTGGTGACGGTGTCTCTGGTCTCCCCCTGTCGGAGACACGTCACATAATTCCGCTATGGATGCATCGTGGCCGTGTTGTTATTGTAAATCATCCCCACGATGTCTGGTCAAAGCACCCGAACGACTTCTCCTCCCCCCTCCCCCCCCGCGCCTCTGATCGGGGGTCTGCCGACGGAAATAGCCTTCCGATCTGATCCGCTTGCTGCTGGATATTGATGATGTAATGCGAGCGATGGCAGAGCGGTTGAACACAGACAAGCAGAGAGAGAGAGAGAGAGAGAGAGAGAGAGAGAGAGAGAGAGAGAGGAGAGAGAGAGAGAGAGAGAGAGAGAGAGAGAGAGAGAGAGAGAGAGAGAGAGAGAGGAGAGAGAGGAGAGAGAGAGAGAGAGAGAGAGAGAGAGAGAGAGAGAGAGAGAGAGAGAGAGAGAGAGAACCGCTATTTATTTGGATCTCCAACATAGCAGCTATAATTATGTTGGTAAAGGTTAAACATTAGGCTAGGCTAGGCTACTTATTAACCCATGACGTTTACCGTCTGTCGGAACTACACCGATTACACTATTATTTATAATGATATAATCCTCATTTTTAATTATATCACACATCTTGCTGATGCCAAACAACGCAACTGTTTTTACAGATATCTGCCAATGGATGACAAGCTAATGATTAACGTCAGCACATCGGTACAGCGAGGTGGAGATCTACATCGCTCAATCTCGGTTGCTTCATTGAGACTCATTGCAGCCCTCCTTCATCTCCTCCACCCCCTCCCCCTCCAGCTCCAACCCTTCCCCTCCCTCCACCTCCATCCCCTCAGCCCCCTACAACTGCACCCCCCCCACCACCTCCGGGTCTAAGCTCCACCCCTCCACCTTCGGGTCTAAGCTCCACCTCCAGGTCTCAGCTCCAACTCCTTCACCTTTACCTCCTCGTGATCTAAGATCCACCTCTTCCACCTTCGGGTCTAAGCTCCACCCCAAACACCTTCTTGTCTAAACTCCACCCCTACAACACCTCCTCCGGGTCTTAGCTCCACCCCCTCCATCTCCGGGTCTAAGCTCCACCCCTTCCACCTCCGGGCCGAAGCTCAACCCCATTTACCTCCGGCTCTAAACTCCAAGAGATGGTCTTCTCCAGGCAGGCACGGCGCCAGGATTCCAGTTGTGGATGGGCCAGACTAATTGTGGGTGTTCCTTAAATTAAAAACGTTATCAAATCCTTGTTTAACCTAATACAAATGACTGACTAATACTGTTATATTATCTGTGCATAACAGCTTGATGCTCTTTAAATATTTTGTTGCATTGTAAAATGTTTCGGTGCATAGGACAGACCTATCCACGATCGCTCCTTTTTCACTTATCTTTGTGTGTGTATTTGTGCATATATACACATCAAACACAAAAATCACAATTCTTCTCACGTTTTATGTACATTTACAAAAATAGGAGTCCACACACCCGTAGTCAAAATAACAAGCAGTTTATTGCTGCTTAGCACAGAAACCAGAAAATGAAGCTTCTCTTCGGAGTGAACCAAGGCGCAAATAATTACACAAGCTACCTAAAACCCTATGTCAAAGTAAATAATAAAAAAGACAATTACTAAAACTAACTTCCTAAATTAACAAAAAACATGAGAAAACGAGTCAAAAGAAAAGGCAGCTCACTCCTACGCAGGTACTAACAGTGACTATATACAAATGTGGGAAAAAGGTGACAATTTAAAGTGACAGTACAACAAAAGTGGCTAGTGAAACAAACTAAGGTAATAATTAACATGCAAATGGCATCGAAACCTAACAAAGCACAGATCACCCTTGGATGCAGAAACAAGAACAGAAACATTAAAAAACATCTTAAGGACAAGGCAAGAGGGACATCTGCAACAAGCAAAGATCTGCAGATATATTGTCAGGAAGTTAAGTTTGTAACTGACATGTCCATGTTAGTTGCTTCATTTACAATTGAAAATGGCATACGTTTTAAAGATTTGAAAAAACAATAAAGTAAAAATTCAGTGTTAAATTAAAAACATAGTAAAATAAAACAAATGAATGAAAATATTGTCATTACAGGGGACTGAGTGGAGATCACTGAGGGAAATTTAGAATTTTTTTATTTAGCTTTTTTATTGAAAGGTTTGAATACTTATGACTGCACTGTATCTTAAGGGTCCTTAACTAAGTTACATCACTCAATTACTTCCAAGGGTCTTTTTGTAGACCTACATACATTTCAGTGACATAATTTACTCTAGGATTTGTGTCTGTGTCCAACTTATGATTACCTATTGCAATTGGCTGCAGTATCTCGGATGTATGGCTTCAGAATAGACTGCTTACAGTACTCCCTTTTTTCCTGTTCCAACAAAAAGGAAAGAAAAAAAAACATACTGACAAGTGACCTCTACAGATGTGATCAATGCAGTTATGACATAAATACTGTGTGCAATCACACAGATACAAACACTATCAAGTACTGTATAAGATGTATACCTGGTGTGCAGTTTTAATATAGTCGTCCACATCCAAGGCAGGTGTCAATGGTGTACATGGTGCAGAAAGCTTTCCTGTACATTGCAGAATATACTTCATGTAGCAACACCTGTGTAAAACATTGTGAGTCAAAGATCACATTTCCATAGGAATAATGAAAACACCACAGTACTTAAGTATTGTATACCACTGTTATTAAAGGACTTACTGTCAAGCCACTGAAAATGTGCCCGTCTTTTCAAATAGAAAAGAAATGGACACATGTCTCTGAATGTGGTACACACCAGAGCCAATGTCAGGTAGACATTATCTCCTTCCTGGAGCACCACCTCTTTGAGGATTTCATAAAGCACAGATGTTGGCATCTGTAAAATATAGGTCAGGAAAAATCAAGCTTATTAACACATTCCCCTGATGTTTAGGGGTAAAGGTTCTAGTTTGAAAAAAAAATGAAAGATTACCTCCAATATGAAGCACCTGTCGGTGGTAGAAAGTGGCCCTATTAAATCTACCCCGAAGACACATGCTTCTTTGACAGGGATAGGATGGAGGACAGGTGCCACTGTTTTAATTTTTTCATGCCGCTGACAACGAGGACACTGATCAACCTGTAAAATAGGGTATCCAAGTAATTTCTTACATTTCTTACAAGTATACTGTATATGTGGAACAGTGTAAGGACCAAACTAAGTGAAATGCACCACAGTCTATGTGGAACTTAAAGGCATCAGATCAAATGGGCAGTATATAAATTACAATGAACACAGCCAATACATTTCCTTCAGTACTAATAACATCATTGTTTTACATCCTCCCTCAGTGTTTAAGTGGTAGGACGCCAAAACTTTTTCTGTTGTTCGGCATCTCCCTGGATGACCCCCACTGCCAAGATTGTCATGGCACTCATTTAAGACATTACAGACTTGCTCCTGGTTACACACCACCAAGCAAAGTTTTCCCTGGAAGCTGTATTACAACTGCTCAGCAGCAGGAAAATATAACATTCATTTAGTTTGTATATATGTATGTATGTATGTATGATAACTGTAGGTTACATTATGACTAAAAGCAGCACCTGAAAGTCCAAAAGGCCTTGAAATGTTTCAAATATGGATTGAATTTAACAGCTAATAGTAACTAATAGTACTTTGAAGGAAAAAAGTAAAGGAAGAAGTCTAAAATAAGACACCTCATAATAAACAGACAATATTTTCTATGACGTTCAAATCTAGGCTGAAAACCTACTTATTTAGGTTGGCTTTTAATACCCAGTAGTATGATAACACTTTAATTTTATCTTAAATATATACTACATTCATTTTGAAGTACTGTTGAAAGTTAAAGTTAAGTAAAGTTAATTCACACTGTGACTTTCCTTTTATTGTGTATTTTATTGATGCCTTCCGAATCACTGCCTTTCTGCTCTTTGATTTGGGGCGAGTGTTGGTCAAGGTGTGGTAAACACTATTTTGTAGGAAATACTTAATTTCTTCGTAAAAGCCCTTCATAGCTGACGCTGATCGCCGAAACACTGGGGAAAAAAACTCTCCGACGTACAGCCTCTACTTACATGTGGTTGCTATGACTACAGCCAGAGCTATAGAGTAAAACAGCCAATCACAACTTTCCGACGTACAGCCAATCACGATGTACTCCCGATATTGTGTGATTTAATCAGCAGACGACGGACCCAATAAGAAGATCTGGAAACCGACCTGATCTGGTACCTACACCGGTTCGGTCGCGTCTCCCCCCCCAGTGTGTAGTGTCCGGGAGTGTAAAGACGTCTCTTGGTACTGATCAAAGAAGAGCCCTTTGGAATCTCCATTACGCACCATACCTGGCTGTGCTTTAGCGAGTTCCTCTAGTTTTCATCAATATTTCGATATCATTAGCAACAGACTGAGCTTGTCTTAGTATTATACAAAGAAGATGAATTCAATTGTAGCCTAGGCTACTACGAGATAATAACTATTACCTACCGCGATTTCACGGTCATCCATGAAGATAACAGCCCTTTAACGCAAATCGGATCAAGCATCGATATCAACAAAGATTTCTGCATTGCATAAATAAAGCATTTCAGAATATGTATTTTTTTTTTCAAGAAAAGGAGGCAGGCATAACGCTGTGCCTGCCTCCAGGGCCCAGGACCTCCATCCTCGGCCCAACATCAAACCCAGGGTGCTTATAGCTTGCAGGAGTGTTCCAACAACTCTTCCACCTCTCTCTGAGGCTGAAGAAGGTGTCCAAGCAGTGACTACTGCAACTCACTCCTGGCTGGACTTCCTGCCTCTGCGATTAAACCTTTGCAGCGCATCCAGAATGCGGCAGCGCGCCTCGTGTTCAACCTACCGAAGTTCTCCCATGTGACCCCCCTCTTCCGGGACCTCCACTGGCTCCCTGTAGTAGCTCGCATCAAATTTAAGACGATGGTACTGGCATACAAGGCAGTCGATGGAACCTGCCTCTGCCCTACCTTCCAAGCATTGCTAAAGCCACACACACCAGCTCGATCGCTCCGCTCAAGTACCTCAGCTGGACGTCTGGTACCGCCATCGCTAAGAGCTAACAAAGGTCGTTCAGCAAGGTCACAACTCTTCTCGGTTTTGGGACCTCAGTGGTGGAACGAGCTCCCTGTCGTTCTCAGGACCGCAGAGTTGCTCACTATCTTCCGAAAAAGACTCAAGACTCACCTGTTCAGAGTCCCTGTTCAGAGTCCACCTCGACTCTGCATAGCCACCCCCCACCCTCTGGCCACCATTGTACACTGTATTGTGTTGTATTGTATTGTATTGTATTATAGTACTTAACTGTGTAGCAACTGCAGTAGCTGCTATCATTGCTGTAACACGGGGAATTGGTTAGCCTAGTGATTGTTGTACTTGCACTTGGTTCTATGAACATCCTTACTGTACCGATAGCGATATATTGTTGCACTTCTTATGACAAATGTACTTATTGTAAGTCGCTTTGGATAAAAGCATCTGCTAAATGCCCTAAATGTAAATATAAATGTAGAAGACCTCCTTCATTGTTCCGGTGCCTAAGATAGCACATCCCAGCTCTCTCAATGATTAGGCAAGTGGTGCTGATCTCTCACATCGTGAAGACCTTCAAGAGACTGGTTCTGCAGCACCGGCCCCAGGTGTGTGGCTCCATGGACCCACTGCAGTTTGCCTACCAGGCCCAGACCCCATCAGGGGGATCATCTACATCACCATGTCTAGACCCCATCAGGGGGATCATATCCATAGTCACCCCACCACCAGGTCTAGACCCCAACAGGAGGATCATCTCCCGCATACTGTATGGAGAATAATTTATGTCTAATCGCTAAATGTGTTCAATAAATGTTATGGTTCATTTGAACACCAGTCCCTCCTGGCTGAAAAAAGCGAACAACATAATTTCCTTTAGATTTACTACAGGTGCACTCTTCATGGAGAACACCTCTCAGTGTCTAGGTCGCACCGCCTCCCGTACCTCCGCCTCCTGAGGACGCACCTGACCTGGAGTGGCTCCGCCTCCTGAGGACGCACCTTGCCTGCCGTAGCTCCGCCTCCTGAGGACGCACCTGTCCCGCCGCTCCTCGCTCTGCGTTCTGCACGGTAGGGCTCCCGACTCAATCACGCTCACACACAGTTCCCCGCTCGGTGTTGTGGTGCCACCATGTCAGAGTGGCTGGACTACCTGAAAGACTCGACCCTCGTCGCTCGCTTCCAGAGACAATGCGGGCTCGTTCTGTCCGACGCCGGCCCCCTGGACAGCGGGGGGAGCACGGGGAAGGACCACCCGCTGCGATCCGTCACACAGCGGGCCGGTATGGCACATGGACACATGTCGGAGAACTTGCATCCGCAGAATTCTCCTGAACATAACCAAAAGATTAACGGATACAAAGGGAATATACACGTAAGTTGTCGAAAACAGAATTCGTTATGACCCGTGTGACCTGTTTTTCTGGTTTGTCCACCTCCATCCCGCTCTGCCTTGAGGAGGTCAACCCGATAGGCTGGTGGCCTGCTATTGTTCCAGCGATCCTCTCGGTTCATTCACATTCCTCTATAGTGCAAACCCAGCTAGAACTCCTTTTACATTTCAAAAAAGAAATGGAAATAATATTCTTAGGTAGGCCTACTTTTTAATATAACTTGTATTTTCCATTGTAGCTAAATAAATCGTTATCATTAAGAACATTTTTAGGCTATTAAAAAATACAAGCTTCCCGCTTTAGTCAAATTGTCCAAAATAGTTTTGCTATGCCACAAATTTGCCATTCATTCAACTCAACCTGAATGAATTCTCTGGATCAGTGTCTGTGTGATGTTACTCATCACTAACCATTATGAGGGCAACTGGCAGCTTTGAGTTTCCCACGAAAGCAAGACCTAATCTGACCAGAAGAACCAGGCAGACATGTCAATGTTTCCCAAGCCTTTAGTCTCCTGTATCCCCCTCCCCCACCACACACACACGCTTCCTTTCAACAAATATCCCACTATCATTCAGCCTCCTTATTCAAAGAGGCCTAGGAGCTAATGTTATCGATGTTTCATTAAGCATCATTACTAATTACCAACATAAATAGGGAACACTTGCCAACAAATCAATATAAAAAACAACATTATTTTCTGGAAATATTTCATGGCCCAGTTCTAACGGGTCCATGGACCGGCTCCGGTCCATGGGAGTTGGGAATCGCTGATTTAGATGGTCCAAGCATCATCGAAACCTGCCCAGTCCGTGGGAATCCCATACCCGGTGGTCCTTGGCAGCTAGTTGTTAGGGTGTGGATAGAGACAGGATGCTCCTGCTGTAGCATGGCAGGTCGCATCGGTCCGGTTCTTCATATACGTAACTATACAATTGCAAGATGGTAAAAGATGTACGTGTCTGTGCTGCATGATGAGACGGAGAACACATTGAGGAACGATTGTAGTGGTATTAGTGTTCTAGATTGGGCTTTCAGCACTAGAAGATCCTGGAAGCACAGCAGGCTGCAGACCTCAAAGGTGTCCGCATGTAGCTTGACCAGAGCGGAAGACAAACCCATATGAGGACTGTTGTTCTCCAACCACAATAACGTGCCAAACATGTGTTCGCTATTTTATTGTGGTTCTACAACCACAATAACATGCTAAATATGTGTTTGCCATGTTGTTGTAGTTGTAGGACATGGCTAACACATGTGTTCGCTAAATCAATAACAGTTAAAGGAAAGTAGCAGGTAGAGACAAAACTGACATGGTTGAACTGTATTATCAACCACTCTAGATTATCAAATCAAAGGCCTTGCCAGGTGTCATTACTGGTAGAATTCATATATTGCATTGAGAGTCAGAACATGTAAGAACAATGTCCACCTGTAACATTTAAATTAAAGATCCAATGGCATAAAAATTTCACTTCTGAGGTTTTCTTACATTAATGAGTTCCCCAAGCCTACCTATGCTTCCCCAGTAGCTAGAAATTTCGTTGGTTTTAAAAAGAGCATGAGGCATTCTGCTACGCCTTTGAGAAAACATCTCACACGCCGTTTGGGAATTTTCCATGTATGTCGTCATAAGGGGAGATGCCACCTCCCCTTTGCCAGCCCAGAGAATCTGGCCCGCAAATAAGCTACGACTGTGCGAGTGCCGTGTGTGTGTGTGTGTGTGTGTGTGTGTGTGTGTGTGTGTGTGTGTGTGTGTGTGTGTGTGTGTGTGTGTGTGTGTGTGTGTGTGTGTGTGTGTGTGTGTGTGTGTGTGTGTGTGTTACAGTGTGTGATTACACACACTGTAACGCAAGTGTTGTACACTTCTTTGGATAACCGTTCTGATGTTCGTGTTATGGCGCATAACACGTTGGTTCTTTGACGTCTCTGGTGTTTCCACAACGAGTCTGTAGTTGGTGTTATCTCAGCCATCATTGAGCTTCGCTGCCTGCTGCCCACTGCCGTGAGGCACCACCACCATGAAGCACCACTGCCCGGCAGCGGGCAGCGGGCAGCACGCGGTTCAGTCTACTTCAGATTGATGTGAAGTGGAAAAACCAGAGACGTCTGAGAACCCAACGCAGTCGTTTGTGATTCATAATATTGTCTGGAGGCGCACACAGCTTTTGGCCGTGATAAAATGTATTATATGTAGTGGTGGGCCGTTACCGGCGTTAACGGTTGCGTTAACGCAAGACTTTTATCGGGCGCTAAAAAAAATATCGCCGTTAATCTATTTTCAAAGTTGGGTTAGGAGCTGGGCATAGGCGTCACTTGCGCTGGACGCGTCGCCACCAGTTTTTGACAAGAATCATTTTGTACCCACCACTTGTGAAAAAACAAAACTGGAGATGAATTATTGTAACATGAGGGTTCGATATGTGGTGGTGGATCAATCTTTATGAGAAGGGTCGGATGACTTTCTCAAGCCGTACTTTACTAACTTTTCAACTCACAACCACAACACTTCCTTGTTCGGACCCATCACGTGGCTGAACTTACCAATCAGAAGCTAGAATTTAGCAGACATGGGGGACTCGAGACGCAGATTTGAGGACTTGAGACTTGCTTGACTAACACTGATAAAAGACTCGACTTGTCTTTGACTTGGACTTCATGACTTAAGACTTGACTTAGACTTGAGACTGATAACTCAAAATGACTCAAAATGACTTCTTTAAAGTTAGATTAAGTTAGAAATTATGATCATATGATCATTGATCATAAAAAACATTTTCAAACTATTCACATAATGGTTTTGAAATGTTTTGCAATAGTTTGAGTTATTGTTTATGTTAAGACATTGTTATTGTTAATGTTGAAATCAAACTCAACTTATGAACCACTCTCTTTACCGATTTTTAAATGTGGAAACTGGGTTAGATCATCAGATTTTTGTATGACTTGACTTGTAACTTGCTTGACCATGAGCAATGACTTGACTTGTGACTTGCTTGATTCTCACCACAGTGACTTGGGACTTGCTTGAGACTTGAAGGTTATGACTTGAGACTTGCTTGTGACTTGTACATGAGTGATTTACTCCCACCTCTGGAATTTAGACTGCAGTAAACATGAGGGAATCAGAGACAGATTCAATAGAATATCCTGACTTTGTTAAATATGTAAACATGTAAATATGTAAGTAATAACTGTGTAACATAAATATGTAAATGATTAACTGACTAAACATTGTAAATACATTTCTAGCAAATTAACTCCAATATAAATTATATTAACTTATTCTACAACTTTCAAATATGAATTAACTTCTAAACCTTACATTATTATGGATTATTACACGGCTCTTCTCAATGCTGTAGACTGCTCCATTCACTTGCATGGGCCTTCCCAACGTTCAGCTGTCAATTATTTTTGTTTATGCTCCGTTCACTTGCATGGGGACTTCACAACTTCCGGCTGTGAATTATATTGGTTACTTCACCGTTGCCAAGTATAATTGGCCGCTGTCAAAGTAAACGAAAGGATTTTTTGCCGTTTGCCATTTTAATCTAGATTAATCTAGATTAAAAAATGTATCTATGCCCACCACTAATTATATGATATGTATTATATGATATTATTTAAATATAGAGCTCCAGGACTGTAACGCAAGTGTTGTACACTTCTTTGTTATTTGGATAACCATTCTGCTGGTCTGGTGTTATGGCGCATAACACGTTGGACTCTCGTCTCTGGTATTTCCAGAACGAGACTAATAGTGGGGGTAATCTCAGCCATGGTTGAGAAGGAATTGGGGGAAAGGAACTTTGGCTTTGGCTCCCTGAAGTACATGGAATAAAAAGGGATTGTTGCCCGTGAATGTCTTCCGCTTCAGCCCCACTTCCTGCTGCCCGCTTCCCGTGGTGCCTAAGCGCTGCCCGCTGCCGAGGCGGGGGTCCTGCAGCAAGGCTCAGGCGGGAGACAATCGCGGCAACAATCCCTTTCGCCTTTATGTCATGGTTCAGTCTACTTCAAATTGATGTGGACGTGGAGATGTCGGAGAAGCTGACATATGCATATGACATATTTTGGACTTTCTGATGCGGCTGAATTTTGGGAACGTCTTCAAAAACTGTGTTAGGGGCCCAATAATATCTATATTAAAGCATCCATAAAGTAGCATGCCATGGGACCTTTAACATTCAGGGCATTTAGCAGACACTTAACCAAAGCAACTTACAATAAGTACAATTGTCATAAGAACGTGAAACAATATATCGCTGTTGGTACAATAAGGATCTTCATAGAATCAAGTGCAAAGCACTACGAATTGCTAGGTTAACCCATTCCCCGTATACAACAAAGATAGCTAGGAAAAGATACTACATAACTATGTACTATAGCTAAATACCACATACAATAAGTGCGTACATTAAGCTCATAAAGTGCCAGGACGCACAACACACAACAGGTATGAGGGGTGGGACAGGGTGGCTGTGCAGAGTCTAGATTAACTCTGAACAGGTGAGTCTTAAGGAAGCTGGTGTGCAACTCTGAAATCCTTAGCGTTGGCATTACCAGACGTCCAGCAGAAATATGAGCGGAGCGCTCGAGCTGGGGATTTGTGATTTGACCAACGCTTGGAGGTAGGCAGGGGCAGTCCCATTGACTGCCTTGTATGCCAGTAGTAGAGATGCTGTAGTCAAGGCGCGAGATGACGAGTGCTTGGACCAGGAGCTGAGCTGCTAACCTCGTGAGGAAGGGTCGGATCCTGCGGATGTTGTAGGGGCAAATCTGCAGGATCGGGCCATCGCAATGATGTTTGCGGAGCAGCAAAACTGATAGTTCAGAACCACACTAAGATTTCTGGCAGTTGGTGATGGAGATACAGCGATGTTCTCAAGTGACCAGTAGGTCTGTGTGAGGGCATCGTTCCCTTGCATTAGTAGGAGCTCATTCTTGTTGAGGTTAAGCTTCAGGTGATGGGTTTTCGTCGAAGTGCTGACATCTGCCAGCCATTCTGATATGCATGTTGCAATCAAGGTCTTGTCAGAGAAGGGGAAAGGGAGGAATAGCAGAGTGTTGTCAGCGTAGCAGTGATAGGAAAAACTGTGATGTGATTACAGAGCCCAGGGATCTGGTATATAGGGAGAACAAAAGGGGTCCCAGTACAGAGCCTTGAGGGACACCAGTGTCAAGAGTGCAAGGTTTGGACATGGAGCCATTCCATGTGACCCGAGAGGTGCGATTCGTCAGGTAGGATAGGATGTGAATCAGGATAGCGCAGAGTCAGCAATGCCGAGTTCGGCGAGAGTGGCGAGGAGGATCTGGTGGTTTGCGGTATCAAATGCCAGGGTCAGGTAGAGGAGAAGAAGAACCGATGAGAGAGACGAGGCTCTAGCAGCACGGAGTGACTCAGTCACGAAGAGAGCTGTCTCAGTGGAGTGTACGGCCTTGAAGCCTGAATGATGAGGGTCAAGCAGCTTGTTGTGTGACAGACATGAGGACTGTCGGTTAACAATGGCAAGTTCTAGTGGTTTAGAAAGGAATGAAAGAAGAGATATTGATCTGTAGTTGTGAATGTCGGTGTTGTCAAGGGTCGGTTTCTTGAGGAGCGGCTTTATCCGGCAGTTTTGAAGGATGCTGGAACAAGGCCTGAAGTGAGGGAGGAGGTGATAAGGGGAGGGGGCAGATGGTGGCATGGTTGGACGTAACTACTCTGTTTACATCTTTGGAGGAGAGAGAGATAATGTGGGTAAAAACAGAAGTGGGGATACGGTGAGGGAGGATGGTGGCTGGGGCAAAAGGGGAGCTGATGTCCTTCAGCTTCTGGGTAAAGTATGTAACAAAGTCATCAGCAGTGAGGGATGAAGGAAGGGGAGGGGGATAGGTGAGGAGGGAAGAGAACATGGAAAACTGTTTCCTGGGGTTGGAGGTTGAGGAGTTAGTTTTTTGTCCGGTAGAAGGCATATTTGTCTGAGTGGAGCTAAAGATAGTATGATAGATCATCAGGACAGTCTGGTATCTTCCATTTTCTCTCAGCCGCCTGCAACTCTGCTCTATAAGCATGCAAATATTCGGACAGCCAAGGAGGGATGGGCGAGGATTGCGCTGGTCTGGAGTGGATGGGACAGTGGGAGTCCAAGAAGGAGCAGAGGGAGAATAGCATGGTGTCGGAAGCTTCCTCTGTGGACAGTTGAGAGAATGGTAGTGAAGACAGGACAGTTGAGGCAAATGTAGGGGGAGAGAGAGATTTCAGGTTACGGCGGGTGGTAAGTAACTATGCAAGGAATAGGAAGCAGGGAGGGGGAGGAATTCAAGGGGAGAGAAAAAGCTACAAAGTGATGGTCAGACACAGGGAGTGAGATAACGGAGTGAGCCGAGGTACCGCATGTAATTATTCCATGTGATTGATTCCATCATTTATTGATGGTATCAAGCCATGGTTTTGTCTCTTACCGGGAGAGAATCTACCACCATCTTTCATAGTACACAATAGTTAGAGTTAACATATTATACCACCAGGTGTGTGATGGATACATCAGTCTACCAGCCTACCCAGTGGACTGTAGCAAACGTTGCTCATCTATCCATCATAGGTGGACACGGCCACTTGTGTTGTCAGAAGAGGCAGATTTTCAAAACGGCTTGTAACGGCTAATCAAACACACCCAGGGGCGGAGTGGGGCACTAATTGCCACCGGGAGGCCCCATTTATACTGGTATTAATTGGGGATGTGCATTTCTGGCAAAAATACTATTCAATATTCGTATAATAATATCAAAAACCCGGCAAGCACCTCGTAAACACGCACACACAATGACACAGGAAGAGGCTTTTATGATTTGTATGAAATCAATCTGTTTATTTCAACCACTGCGCCATCAACATTCAACATCAAAATTATTTCAACGTAGGCAGATAGGCCTACATGTTCCAAATCTGTTAACAATTCTCCATCCATTAAAAGGGAAAGATCAGTTAAGTCATTCATTTGTCTGAAATATACCAGCCAGTACATACACATTTGACTATCAGCTTGTGCTAGCTCCCGCTTAGCAATAACGTCAATGATTGAGCTCTGGCTAACTGTTTTTCTGTCAATTCACCTGCGAGACTCGTTGATGACTGACTTCGGAATAAATCCCTTATTTTTGAGCACTTAGATGCATCCCCTCCAGCATCCGCTTCTTCTTTATTCTGGCCTTTTCAGCCCCTCCTTTCTCCCTTCTCTTCTTGCCTTCCATGAGTGCCCCAACAAGCAAGCAAAAACGAGTCTTGAAGGGGATTAAATCATGCTCAGGGCCGGCTTGCAGACGTCTCGCGGCCGCTCACAACAATTGTGGGCCGGTCCACCTGACCTCGCTGGCCGGCCGGCCGAAGGGGAAATCTCCCGATCGTCCCGACGGCCACTCCGCCTCTGCTCACACCTGCTGGTATAATATGTCAACTTTAACATCTGAAAGCTGAATGAGAGAGCACACGACACAGTCGTGGGAAACCTCGACACTCATATAGGAGGGGCCGGGGATCAAACTATCAACCTTTTGGTTACAAGTCAACCCGCTCTACTTGCTGAGCTAAGCAGACCCCCACACTATAAATCACCTAGATGGATTTCAAGTTCCCCTTATACATCTTCCCTAAACAGGGCCCTATCTATTGTTCACTTTGTTGGGGGCACTAGTGAGCCAAGTGGAGTCCAGGCCGTGTATTACCTGCTAGCGTCATGCCTGCTCAGATGTTGTTTCTTCCCTCTCCCGCAGGGCGGGGTCAGGCCTCGGTACGAGGTGAGGAACTGGCCTCTCTACGTCCTCTTCCTGCTGTCGGCGGCGCTGGGACACGAGGTCTTCTACATCACCGTACTGCCCGGCGTCCACTGGCACCTCGACCCCTTCCTCTGCAGACGGCTGGTCAACACCTGGACCGTAGGTCAGGGAGGGAGGGAGGGAGGGAGGGAGGGAGGGAGGGAGAGGGAGGGAGGGAGGGAGGAGAGGGAGGGAGAGAGGGAGAGAGAGAGAGAGAGAGAGAGAGAGAGAGAGAGAGAGAGAGAGAGAGAGAGAGAGAGAGAGAGAGAGAGAGAGAGAGAGAGACTCAGAATGCCAGACTGTTCCTAAATGAATGGCTCTCACAACCTCCGTTTCTGTTTTTCTGTCTGGTGTTTACCTTCAACCTCCTTTCATCCTTGCTTGCCCCCC
This sequence comes from Melanogrammus aeglefinus, assembly GCA_900291075.1. Classification (NCBI taxonomy): domain Eukaryota; kingdom Metazoa; phylum Chordata; class Actinopteri; order Gadiformes; family Gadidae; genus Melanogrammus; species Melanogrammus aeglefinus. Next base: position 82,717 of record OLKM01001267.1, on the reverse strand, counting down.
TCCTCCCCTGCCGACCTGTCTCTGACACTAACGTCTCCATATCCCAAGGCCTGGGGGGCAGTAGGAGCCAACTGGGGCCATGGGGACAAGGGTGAAGGGGGGCACACATAAAGACTGGTGATCAGCAGTGGAAAGCAGCTGGAAAAGTCCTCAACCTTTGACTGGTTACTGTGATGAAACCAACTGTAAACCTGCACATTCTCCAGTTAGCATCCATCCAACCATAACGTTATCATCAATCCAGCCATAACGCTATCATCCAACCCCGCCCTTCCTGAGGGACAGGGTCTGAGTGTCTGGTGGCTCTCTCACAGGGCCCCGCGTGACGGCATTGTGTTTGCATTTTGTGTCCTGGCCCCTTGGGTGTATTCTGCGAGTGAACTTCCCATGGTAGACACCCTTAGGGAGTCAACACTACATGCCATTCTTTAGCAGCTCCCCCCCCCAAAACACACAGACACACATATGTCCGTCACACACAGACCCGACACAGACACACAGACACCCCAGACACACACAGACATACGGACACACACAGGCCTGACTAACACAGTGTGGACATGGGACAGCTAGATCGGATTAAGCCTCATACCGATTTTGCTACTCGAACGGGCCATGTCAATTATCCAAACGTGCATGGCCTTTAAGAGATCGGAGCATGGCTGAATCCTCTACCCTAGGTGGCGCTGTAGCCCTTTCAACAAGTGGTTATAGAGCCACTTCCGGTTCACCTCTACGTCCCAGCAACAACAAATTCAGGCGGCATTCGAGATAGATGTTTTCAGTAGACAGCTGTTCACTTCGGGTCCATCTCATTTCTTTGACGATCCAATGTTCCGACCTCTCGGCCGTATGAGGACTCCTCCGGCGGCGGAGCTGCCGGAGGAGTCCAGCTGGAGGAGTCTGCATACGACCGAGGGGTCGGAACAATGGAGCGTCTGAGAAATGACATAGACCCGAAATGAACTAACAGCTGTCCTGCATACGGCAACAATCCATTTCTCCTCGATGTAGCGTTCCAATCTGGACTTCAGAGAATCAAAGCCAAAGTTCCTTCCCCCAATTCCTTCTCCACCATGGCCGAAATAACCCCCACTACAAGTCTGTTGTGGAAGTACCAGAGTCTGAGAACCCGATGCAGTCTTTAAGATTCAAAATATCAGAGAATATCCCGGTCAGCTCGGTTGCTGCGCCATGAATGAATAAAGATCGTATACACGTCAGAAGGAAAACACATTTATTTTGACAGATGTGCCAGAAGTTACTACTTTACAACCTCATTGATGACCAACGTTTAAGAAAACATCTTCTGCGTCACCTTTTTAAATAAATCGCCGTTTCTCTTTTTCAGACGGGGACAACCATAAACATATAAAGAAATAATTAAATATTTATATTTATAAAGAAATAAGAAGTGTTTATATGTCTATGGCGACAACAACACCACTACGTCTCCTTCTACTTCCGGCTCACGTCCCCCGGCCTCAAGATCTCGAGCATGCGCAGAATGCGAAATCCGATACGAGATACGGTGCTTGTAAAACATGCAGGTAGAGATCGGACTATGATCGAGTTATCTAGGTGTTCTTATCCAATCTCGCTTGTCAGTTCATGTTTTTGGACCGATTTCGGTCCGAAGTAGATCGGGTAAAGATTTACATGCATTTTAAAAGTCTGGTTGAGGTCTTATTCGATTCTTTATCCGATAATGACTCTGCATAACACACTGACCGACACATACAGATACAATTAGGGCATTTAGCAGACGCTTTTATCCAAAGCGACTTACATCTGTTAATACACACATTGACAGTCAACCATGCAAGGCGACAGCCAGCTCATCAGGAGCAGTAAGGGTTAAGTGTCTTGCTCAGGGACACATCAACACTCAGCTAGGAGGAGCTGGGGACGAACTAGCAACCTTTTGGTTACAAGATAACTCCTCTACCTCCTGAACTAAGCTGACAGGCAGACACACAAACATACACAGGCCCTGACACACACAGACACATAAAGGCAAACAAACACACACAGGCCCAGCACAGGGGATTCAAACTCCCTTCTCACACTCACGTCAGTAAAAAGAAAACACAAAACACACTTGTGTTTCTAACAACATAAAACACAGTGTCATAACATCGTTTTTTGAGGTTTATCCTGCAAAGATGTACAGAAACAAGGTAAATATCTCATTTACATTTTCTGGACGCTTTAATCAAAAGCGATTTACAGTCAGGTTTATCCTCACACCGACAGCGTGTGTGTAAACCATGCAAGGCAATGCAACAGCCAGCTCAGTGTCTTTTTCAGGGACCCCTTGACACTGAAGTAGGAGGAACCTCTGATCGAACTAGCGACCTTCCGGTTACAAGTCAACCCGCTCTATCTCCAGAGCTAGTGTCTCCCCACTCAACCATCACCATCAAGGTAGTCCACCATGAGCAGGGACTCTCAGTCCAGACTCTGGGTCCAGACTCTGTTAGTTCAACACGAGGAGGCAGAGCCAGGAGCCGCTCATAAGTCTTGGACCTCAGAGGATGGCCTCTTGACACCAGACGTCTGGTTTCTGGTGTCTCTCTGCCTCCTTACTGTCTCTCTGTCTCTTTCTCTTTTCACACTCTGGGCTGACCATGTGGTCTGATCGCATCTCCTTTAGAAAATAATTTACACACTGTCAACATACTGCACCTGCGCGTGTGTGTGTGTGTGTGTGTGTGTGTGTGTGTGTGTGTGTGTGTGTGTGTGTGTGTGTGTGTGTGTGTGTGTGTGTGTGTGTGTGTGTGTGTGCAGACATGCAGGCTGTTGTGATGATACAATGGCTGTTGTTAACCATATCGTTCATGAATGGCTCTCTAGGAAGCATCTTGCAATCCGAACAAGCAAGCAGCTGACCATCAGCTGACCTTGATACACGTACTCTCTCAAGCAGCAGACACTGGGCTGACCTTGATACACGTCCCCTCTCAACACAGACCCTCAGCTGACCTTCATACATGTACCCTCTAGACACAGACCCACAGTTGACCGTGATACACGTCCCCTCTCAAGCAGCAGACACTCAGCTGGCCTTGATACACGATCCCTCTCAAGCAGCAGACACTCAGCTGATCTTGATACACGATCCCTCTCAAGCAGCAGACACTCAGCTGGCCTTGATACACATCCCCTCTCAAGCAGCAGACACTCAGCTGGCCTTGATTCACGTCCCCTCTCAAGCAGCAGCCACTTACCTTGTTACACGGCCCCTCTCAAGCAGCAGATAACAACCTTGATACACTCCCCCCTCTAAAGCAGCAGACAATGACCCTGATACACGCCCCCTCTCAAGGACACAGAAAACAGACAACTGCCCTACTATCTCAGCCACACACACACACACACACACACACACACACACACACACACACACACACACACACACACACACACACACACACACACACACACACACACACACACACACACACACATACACCCACTCCAGAGCCAGGTCTGTGATGTCATTGAGGTCTTGGTGTGTGTCGGGCATCGGAATAGAAGCTTACTCAGTGAACTCAGTATGCACTACTAGTAGCTAAAGTCATTGTTCTCTGGAGTTATGTACCTGTAGCAGGATAGGATAGGATTGAATATCCCGATGTAAAGTAATATTAGTACAGCATACACTTAGCATCCAGCTGCTGCAGAGATTCGACTCATCTTGTGCTCTTCGGTCTATCCTTTGGCTCTACTGATCTCTCCCTTTTCTTGCCGACTAGCACTAACCCTGGTGCAGTGCTTGTTCTCGCTCTAGCCCACTCTCTCGCTCTCTCTCTCTTACGGGGCAATGAACGGCTATTTGCATATGTCTTGCTTTTTTTTTCTCCATGGCAACAGCCTCTCTTCTGATTACAGTGTTAGAGTAATGATAATAACTTCTGTCTCTTTCCTTTCTCTCTCCCCCTCTGTTCCTCTCTAAGACAGCCATTCATTAAATATAAAAGGCCCAGGTCCTAAATAAACCAGAGCTCAAGTGAGCAGCCTCTCTCTCTCTCTCTCTCTCTCTCTCTCTCTCTCTCTCTCTCTCTCTCTCTCTCTCTCTCTCTCTCTCTCTCTCTCTCTCTCTCTCTCTCTCTCTCTCTCTCTCTCTCTCTCTCTCTCTCTCTCTCTGTGTCTGTGTCTGTATGTCCGTCTGTGTGTGTGTGTGTGTGTGTGAATCTCTCGTAACATTATAGACTAAACGTTTGGCAGGCTGCACTGCCATTACTGCACGCGCACACACTCTCTCATTGTGTGTGTGTGTCGTCGTCCGTCCGTCCCACCCCCCCCCCCCCCCCCCCCCCCCCGGCTGTAGACGCTGTGTCAGCATGCGGGCCAGCCCTGGTCTGGCCCTCAGCAGACTGCAGCTACAGGCTCTAAAGCCTCATCCATTATTACCACCTCTTCCAGCCGGGAATAGAGGAGCTATAAATGTGGTGTAAAGCTTCCATCAGTGATTTGAACCTTAACTATGAAGCCCCAAAGGAAACGTGGGTACAAGTTGTCTTTAAGGGTTAGTTTACTTCTGAGTACAACTGTATGCACTCGTATGATTTATAATTCTGCAATTTCAGGGTTGTATCTTCATGGGTGAATTGCTTGATAAAAGAGATTGGCTGATCACACAGTGTAATGTAGGTGTAATCGGAGAGGGGAACAATTAGAAACGGTTTTAATTATCGATATGTCTGCAGGTTTAGTAACCACTTCAACCACAGCCCAATATGTGTCTTACATCATCTTGTTGCAAAGAAAGAGAAACTACATTTGTTTTCAAAATGTTTGAAACAGTGGATCAATTATCAGATTATACTCCTACAATGTCCTGTTGATGGAACACCAATGACAGTGGTGGGAACATCAATGACTCGACCACCGTGGTTCCTCGGTGTAACGCCTGCTGCTATGTAGCGCAACAGTGACGGCCCCCTTTTTCAACAGTTCTGTTTCCGCTAGGTCATTTGCTCCATTGACATTTCGTAAAAAGATAATATGGAGTTGTAAGCCTCCAATCAAGGCAATCGTTCATCGAGGTAGTCGCATCCATACAATTTTTGATTCAGCAAAAAAAGGAAAAGGGTAGAAAAAGCAAAGGTACAAGAATGTGTTCATTCTTTTTTGGAACGAGTGAAGGAACTACTCATCCCATTAACCGTAGCAAACTTATTTGCAATGGTCGACGTCGTAGTATTACACTTTAAGATGTCACGGTGTAGTGCTTTTAAATGACATCACAAATAAAACGTGTTTTTCTAAAAACTAAAAGTGAACTTCTTTAACTTGTGGCTTCTGCAGGAGCATATACCGTTGTTTCACAATATAATGGCGGGTGGCAAGTGTAGATTGGACGGTTACGACATTACAGCTTTTGATCCAAACCTCTATTGAGAATATTAATGGGATTTTTGCGCTCTATAGCCGTCATGGTGATCCAGCAGACATGTGCTCCTTCCCCAGCTGGTGATGTACGTGGGCCAGGTGCTGAAGGACCTGCTGAAGCTGCCCCGCCCTCTTTCGCCCCCGGTGGTCAAACTGGAAATGCGCGTCGACGCAGAGTACGGCCTTCCCTCCACGCACGCTATGGCCGCCACAGCCATCGCCTTCACCCTCTTGCTCAGCGCCACCTCAAGGATCCAGGTGGGTGCACCCGCCTCTATTCCTAGGGGGCCCCGGGGACCTGGCCTCCTCTCTCTCGTTGTCATGGGGACACCTGGAACAGGAGGTTCAGAATATTTCAGGAGCCTCAACCAATCCTCGAGGGCACAACAAAACACAGCCATCACGTCACTGAGTGGCACTGGTTTATGACCCAGCTTAGCATTAGTGACAGCTTCCACAGAGCCTGCCTCGTGATGTTAGTTTGGTCATGTGATCTTTGCTCCTGTGTGCGGTAAAGCTTTCCTGTGAGGGGTTTATGTGCGGGAGGCTGTGAGGACCATGGGCATGAGGCTGTGAGGATCATATTGGGGGTTCTGGGGAGTGTGGGCACAGAATCCCCGACCTGCACGTTGTTCTCTCCAGTGCTGAAGTCCAGTGGCAACAAAAGGAAACCCGATACAGTATGATGGCCACTCAAACCGTGGCCCTCTGGGGGAGATTTCTCTGTAAGGGCCACAGCCCTGGACCCTTCTGACACTCTGAAGAGCAGTTCAGTACTACGGGGCCTGGGGGGGATTCTGTTTCTCAGAGCAGGTCGGAGGTCACGATAGTCAATCACAGTTGGATCCCTCCCCCCTCTGTCCTGCCCTTTGTGCCCCTTTACAAACCAAGAGAAGAAAAGTCTTCATGAAGTGCCATTGAATGGGCGTCCAGCTGCGAGAGAGAGAGAGAGAGAGAGAGAGAGAGAGAGAGAGAGAGAGAGAGAGAGAGAGAGAGAGAGAGAGAGAGAGAGAGAGAGAGAGAGAGAGAGAGAGGAGAGAGAGAGAGAGAGAGGAGAGAGAGAGAGAGAGGAGAGAGAGAGAGGGGGAGAGAGAGAGAAGAGGGGGGGGTGGGGGGGGGAGAGAGACTGTGGGATGGAACTGGATTTTACTTTTTCATAACCATCGCCATTTTCTGTAGTTAGAGAGAGATATGGCTGTAACGTTATCTGGTGTTGCGTTATCTGTGTACGGTTCACTATTCCCACATAACACTCAGAGCTCAAATGTTTGTATACATCAAAACAAAACGCTCTAACACATCCAGACCCCTTGATGAGAGAGAGCGGGTGAGAGAGAGGTGCTTGTCACCCAGCACCAGTGAACGTCAGCAGGAAGAGGAGAAGAGCATCCTTCCGCTGAAGGATGAAGGATGAACTGCTGAATTGTGGCGTAGAGCTCAGGGTTTGTGGGCGCGGGGTGGGGGGGGGGGGGGGGTTGATTCCCACGCTGACACAGTGGAAAGTCAGGAATGTTTGTGGGGGATATGAGGAATCCTGAGCTGCCGGTCTACTGCACTTCCTCTCACACACAAAGTGACTTTCATCAACCAACTGTTTGCATGTTTGTCTGTCGTGTTGTCTGTGTATTTATTGGCGGTTCTGTGTGTTTGTGTCTCAGTTCCAGTTTGAAGTGGGCCTGATGGTTGCAGTGGTCCTGTCCTCTCTGGTGTGTCTGAGCCGTCTCTACACCGGCATGCACTCACTTCTGGTGAGCTACAGTAACGCACACACACACGCGCGCGCGTGCGCACGCAAATGTGCTGATTAGAGTTAACAGTGGAACATAATGTGAGGAAGCTTAAAGTTAAGGCCAACAGTTTTACCCCTGACTCCAAGTACCATTACATAAGCATAATGAAAGGGATTTCAACAAGCTAATTTTATTTATTTATGTTGAATGGATCATGGACGTATAGAAACGTTTCGTTTGGATGGACGTATAAAAACCAGTGTTATGTTTTGATGGACGTATAGAAACGTGTGCTATGATTGTCTACTCAGGACGTCCTGTGTGGAGTGTTGCTGTCGGCGGGCCTCATGCTCCTCACCTACCCCTACTGGGAGGCCTTCGACCGCTTCCAGCTGACCAGCCCCCTCTCCCCCCCAGTGCTGGTTGCCCTGCCCCTGTTCCTGAGCTACAACTACCCCCAGCTGGACCACTACAGCCCCACGCGCGCCGACACCACCACCATCCTGGGCGTGGCGGCCGGCTGCTCCGTGGGCTACTGGACCAACGCGCAGCTTGGCGTGACCTTTGAGCCCCCCTCGGGGGCGCTGCCCGTGGCCCTGCCGCCGCTCACGGCCAGGGCGCTGGCAGCGGGGATGGCCCGCTACTTGGTGGGCGCAGCGGTGTTGCTGGCCACGCGGTGGGCCGTGCGGGCAGCCAGCCTGAGGACGCTGTTTGCCTGGTACAGCGTGGAGCCCGGCGACGCCCCCAGCGCCGCCCGCCGGAGGGAGATCGAGGTGCCATCCAAGTTCCTGACATACTCAGTGGTGGGGCTGGTTAACGCCGTGCTGGTGAACCGACTGTTCCTCCTACTGGGGATCTTATGACCACCAGAACCACCTGTGACCTCATATCCAGGACGCTGACGGTGATACCGGTCACTCGTCCAACGCTACACACTAGAGATCCTGAGACACTGCTAGTCCCTGCTAACATAACTTTATACCCGCTCATCATGACACAATGGCCCAATCCCAATGTCTGGACTCAGACTTTGCTGCGCCTTCTCGCGAAATTATTAAGACTAAGGCTGGCCCAATGTTGAATTCCAAAGGGCGTGAGGGTTTGAGTCCACAATTACCGAGCCCTTTCCGTGAGTCTGCATCACTGCAGACTGCACCTAAGGGAATTACCCACAGTTAAAAGCGTTGTGATGTTTACCGCGGAGACCATAGGGAAATCCGGAAATTAGGAAGGTAAACAAGACGAAGCTACTGTCACTGCGCGACCAGATGGGAAATTCTGCCTTTTTTTAGTGAGCCGGATCATTTGGATCAGCTCACCAACAAGAGCCGGCTCTTTTGGCTCCCAAACGACTCATCGTTTGGGAGCCAAAACATCACGAGGCAGGCTCTGTGGAAGCTATCACTAATGCTTATACCTTTTATAATTCAGCCGAATGTAGCCCGTCTGACTTATGATTAGTATGTGTAGGCCAATAATCACCTAATTCAATACATCCTTTATACTGATGTATTCAAAAGTAAAAATTATATTTTCTAATATCAATAAATTGCTGTAGCCGATTGTTTTCATTGCATATACAAAAAAAACAAAAAAATTAAAATGAGAATTTCCAAACCGGCAAGTGTCAGCAGCATCTTTGTCATTAACTTTGCCAAGCTAACATGTGCTCTCGTGAAGTGCTGTCCCAATCCCATATATACCTAGCTGAGCCCATGTGGCCTCACGCACTTACTCACTTAGCACCTGAGATCAATTAAGTCTGTGAGTCCGAGGACTGGAAAACCAGTACGATGGTGAAGCATTCCCGGCCGTCTGTTTGCCTGACTGGATGGTAAAGAGCCAATGTTTAGCCCTGCTGCTCTGCTCAGACTAAACACACAGCAACAGGGCCTGTTGATACCAACATCCTGTACTGGAACAGCACGTTGAAACATGACCAACCTGCTCTGTACTGGAGCAGCATGTTGACCCATGACCAACATGCGGCAGGTGCTGAACACTGAGTCAGACAGATTTTTATACACATATTTTGACTTATCTTTATTTACTTTCTTTTATTGTTGCTATGTGGCTGTTTAGAAACCCAGCGTAATAATTGTGCTCTTGTGTTCTTGTACAATAAGATGTAATAAAAGTAATTATGATTCTGATTCTGGAGGGAACACACATCATGACATCACACTGTCGAAACACGTCTTCCAAATGGAAATCAATGGAAAGCTCGAAACCTGCAGAACCAGTTTATTTAGATTTAATTTTTGTTTGTATTGTTCCCTTTGCCAAGTCATTTATGGAGTCAAACTCATTGTTTCTTTAGGCTTACTTAGGCTTAATGTGAAGAAAATTGGAAAGACGATACAAATCCCTTATACAGATCCTTTCCTTTATTTTACTTATCTTGTGAGCTCTAGTCATTGTATGTTGGGGGGGAGGGGGGGGGGGGGTCTTCTGAGGAGTATAGACTATGGCTCTCACTCTGCCTCCAGGACGTAGCGGCGCCGTGCGGCGGGCAGGCCACAGCCGGCCCCTAGTGAGCGGGCGTGGCGGTACCAGCGTAGGGCATGGCAGAGTGCTGGGGGCGGGGGGCAGTCCGCCGGTATAGCCCCCAGCACCTCTGTGTCGGCGCTGGACGCCACAAACCCCTCGATGTAGCTCCTCGAGGCCAGGAACTCGTTGAGGGCCCACAGCCCGGCGGCGGTGCCAAGGTCCCCGAACACCGTCCGGGTGGAGGCGGGGACGGGGTGGGGGACCTCCACAAACCGGTGGCGGAGGACCTCCTGCAAGGGGACGTCGTGCGTGAGCAGCACCTCTGAGTGGCAGCCGCTGGGGAAACCAAGGCAACACAACCAGAGTGAGTCAGGCTGAGGAGCCCCGCCCCTCCACCGGGCACCACCACATCCACCATCAGCATACCACAGAGACACCAAGAACGCGCAGCAAAAACACAGGCAGGCACCAGGAGGTCATTCACTCATTTTAATCACAACAGACTTTTATAATCAGTATGGCGTCAACTAGAAAACAAGAGCCTTCTGGGCCGCAACACAACACACACATCCACTGTCCATCGGGTCAGACAGGCTGTTTTAAAGCACTATCGGTCACTATCCAATCCTCGGGGGGAGGAATGTTTATAAGACTGAGCCATCGTAACGACTCTCATGCAGATAAGGCATGTGTGTTACGAGGTGTTAAGAGGGGAAGTGACATCACAGGAAGGGCTCCAGGTCCATCTCCAGGGCGGAGCAGGGCATGGTGAGCTCGAAGCGTTGGATGACGTCGGGGTGGAGGACCCCCAGCCGGCCCACGCTGACCCCGCACACAAACACCTCGGCGCAGCGGCCCGGGAAGAAGGTGGAGTCTGAGGAGCGCGAGGAGACACGGGTGAGATGAGGTCCTCTCAAAGAGGATGTGACACACATGACGGGCTGGCTGCTTCCAACGCTGCCTTGCTGATGGGCACCAGAGGCCTGCGTGCGTCACGCTCATCAGGCCAAACACGTCGTCAAGCAATTCAGGACACCATGGACAATTACAATGTTTCCACGTGACTATATTTGGATTACTTCCTGTATAAAACAATTTCCCACAATACAAAAAGACAATAAAACATTTTTATTGATGTTTCAAGGAGAGCAGGAGCAAGCTGGACCTAAGGGAAGCCACTTCCTGGATCCCTTCGTGTGTGGGCCGGAACCCTAAGCCTGTCAGTGCTGTCCCCCTCTCAGAGAGGGTGAGGGTCACCCAATCAGAGCTTCTCACCCTGTCCCCCTCTCAGAGGGTGACGCACTCCCAGTCAGAGCTCCTCCCCCTGGAGGAGCAGAGCCGACCTGAACTCAGCTGGGATGTCTGATGCTGTGTTCTGTGGTGTATTGCAGGTGAGCTTTTGCAATGGCGCCATGACCTTGTCATTGGTTTTTCCAATGCGCTGACAGATCGAGGCTAATGGCCTATGAAGGGTTCTGGACAACACTGCTGAGTGAGAGAGGGAAACTATTTTAGTGTATGGATGGTGCATGTCAGATGATCCAAGGGGTGTGTCCAACCAGGCCCTGAGTGACACTGCAGTTAGTCTCTCACTCTCTCTCTTTCTCTAAATCAATGAGGAAGAGATGAGGGCCTCTCTCCTCATTGATTTTTACTCCATGCTTGGGCCAAGAACCACACTAGATATCTTGCTGGATGACCTTGAAACAAGAAAGGGAGCTGGAGACGGGGGGTAGACTGAAAGTTAGACAGAGGATGAGGGAGTCGAGAGTGAGATGGGATTGGTGGGGGAGTAAAGAATGAGCGTAAAGAGTGAAAGGGCCAGCAGCAGGGGAATGAGTGGCCTCACCGTCAGCAGCCTGGATGTGGTACCCCGTTCCTCGGGCTGGCGCTACCTCCAGGAGCTGCATGGCGCGGTCCAGTAGGCCATGGATCACCTCGAAGCCTGGGCTGCGGTGGTAGAACACGGCACACAGCCGCCGGCTGTTCCTGGCCCCCACGTCTGGTGGGGGGGGGGGGGGGGGGGGGGGTTAGAGACAGGAGTTAGAGGCCAGGGGGACAGCTTTAGGGAGAGACCTGAGGGTAATGGACAAGAGAGATGCAAACGCTCGAGGAAACGAGCGCCAAGCAAATCAGAAACAACTACAGAAAAACAAATACAAATACACCATGTTGAGATGTAATTATGCAAAGTTTCGATGTAGGATTACACCTTTAATAGTTCAGACAGGTTTGCTTGCTTTTGTGACCTAGCAGTTAGGAGTAGGACGACTTCCCCGCGCACCAAGAGGGTATACAATCACATCCCTTTCAACAGTTAACTAGATGTTGGATAACCAACAGATATCACGTGAGGTGGGGACCTAAGGAGGTGATTACCGGTAGAGCTTAGATTCTCTGCCCGAGCCCGACCGGACCTGCTCCGACCTGCGGGCCGGGACGGGCCGATATTTCCCACCACTATCCTCGAGCCGGGTCTTTGATCGAGCGTTTGTGTTTATTTTTTATCATTGCTTTATTGGCCTAATCTGAGGAGAAATCTATTCCATTAACATAAATATTATAGGCCTTTATTAGAGGGGTCTTCTCAATGCCGTGGAATGCTCCGTTCACTTGCATGGGTAGTGGTCCGGTAACTTGTCAACCCCAGGGTTTTCGGTTGCAGTGTCAACGTCTTTGGCGGACTATTTCTCTGCTGATCAACACTACGAATGCTGGTATCGAATAAATTGTAAAAAGACACACCAAGTGAAGTTATTTTTTCGTTTTGGCAAGTAGCCGTGTAATAAGCGGGATAATGTAGGCTATAGAACGTTGCCGGTCATTATCGAAAATAAGCCCCTTCAAGGCGAAGCGAGACACCTCTGCTGCGCAGATTTGCATTACAAGGCTCTGCCCTGAACAATATGGGACCTTCCAAAGGTCTCCAATGATAAAACATTTAAATTGGTGTTAAGATGCGTTTTCCACTCGCTCTACGAAAGTAAAAGTAGTGAACCGATTTGCTGACCAGAGGAGCTCCAGTGGAAAACGCAATGCAGGAATAACAGAGTTCTGGTTAAGATGCAGGCAGTATATGATTTGCTAATGGTTTGCTATAGGTAGGTCTGTATCTTTTATACTTGTTCTCTTATACTACACAACACGTAAAATCACCCAAACACACACAATACCTTTGGTCTCATCCTTCAGCACCACGTCTGAGATCTCAAAAAGTTTGAGAGGCAGCGGCATCTTCCTATTGGCCGCGATGGTCTTCAGCAGGCCTGGTAGCAGCGTGGTGCGTGCCACCTGGTGGAGAGACAGGGGAACAGTGGCAGGCTGTTTGAGGGCTGTTTGGTGTGCGAGTGTTACAGATCAGGGGTACAGCGCCCTCTGGTTGAAACAGGGGAACAGCAGCAGGCTGTCTGAGGGCTGTTTAGTGTGTACGAGTAATAGCACGTTTCCACCGGAGGGTGCGGTTCGGTTTGGTATGCATAGCTGCGGAAGGGGTTGTGTTGCCACTGCCAAATCGGGGCTGGATCCGGACTTAGCCGTGATAAGCTGTACTTATCTCTCAGTACTCCTCGTTGGGGTTACCTAGAGGCCTGACAGGGTGCCAACAATTTCGAGCTACACACGCAGGCTGTTGATGTTTGACATAATCGTCACTTCCGTGCGACAGGGGGATAATAAAAATACACAGTACCCGCGAGGTAATTCTGGACAAGGCGAAGCTTGGTTTATTGAAGAAAATGTCGTGCAAAAGTTTGCCGTCCTTGGACGTCCGACATTGTTGCTCTTTGTTTAATGAGTCGCTTCCTTCTTTTTCATTGGATTTATAAGCAAGCAACACTGTGTCGGGATGCTATGAGGTCACAATGCTTATGTATCTGCCACGGCCATCGCCATCCGGCTTAAACCCCGCCCTACCATAAGGGTACTGTCGGCGGTGGAAACGCAAGCCGTAATTGCACTGCGCCTAACCGCACCTTCACTACCGGACGGAGACGTACTCGGCCTAGCCGCACCCACCGGTGGAAACACGCCTTAACAGATGAGGGGTACAGCTCCCTCTGGTTGAGACAGGGGAACAGCATCAGGCTGTCTGAGGGCTGTTAAGTGTGCGAGTTTTACAGAGGAGGGTTACAGCGCACTCTGCTAAACTCAGGAACCCTCAGTCAACGCATCAACGCAAAACCTAAGTCAGTCCTCAGGCATACATACATGAACACCAGGATGAGTATGACGTTTGAAAACGTCCTTAAATGCGCTTTTGTGACCAGAGTGGTCTGGGAGCCAAAACTTGTTTTGGAGCCAGCGCAGAAAGCAAGCTCAGAAACCCAGGTCAAGTCAGAAAGACATTGAAAAGGATTTGATACTGGATTACAATTTTGAAAGACGAAAGCGACCTTGAGCTCTCAGGTTATAATATACTATACTGTATCGACTGCTGTACAGTATGTACAGGCTGTATTGTATAGACTGTAGTGTACTTTAGACTTTACTGTAGACTGTAGTGTACTGTATACTGTATAGACTGCACTGTAATGTGCTATAAAGACTGTACCCTACCTAACAATGTACTGTTCTGTAGACTGTACTGTACAGTATAGTCTATACTATATATAGTGTGTACTGTACTGTATAGACTGTACTGTACTATATGTATTAGTAGTTAGGTGATAAAGATCATGTTCGAATTGCATTGCGAGGTAAACGAGTGGAACCACATGTGTACTTGGACATCCAATCCTTCCATTGGAACCAATCATCGACATCTTTGATATCCAATGAAAGGCCCAAATGTCCCCAGGATGAGGTACAGACCTGGAACTCTGCTGTCTTGGGGTTGGCGATGTGGGCGGCCCTGGTCTCAAAGAGCTTCTTCCTCAGCTTGTCAGTGATGTCCTCCTGAGAACACTGAGGACGCAAAGAGCCACTTGAATAGGTACGTGTGTGTGTGTGAATAGTTGTGTGTATGGGTGCGTGCGTAAAGGTGTGTGTGCGTGAGTGCATGCGTGTGTGTTTGCTAGCATTGGACTCCTACCAGGGCAAAGTTGAGGGCTTCAGTGAATCCAGCCGCCGCCAGGTCTTGTCTCAATAGCTCCGTTAGCTTGTTCAGGGGGTACTGGGGGGGCACAAGGACACAGAGCCTTGTCAAACACGCAGCTCAACCCTGCCACGGCTCAGGTCTACCCTGCCAAGGCCCGGGTGATTTCCTGCACGGGGTTCTGTGAGCCCGGGAACAGGCATCCATATCCGGGACATCTGCAAGGATGCTTTGCCTGCTCATGACCTGGTAACATTTGTGGTGTTGGTCCAGCCGTGTTTCGAATGAAGGAGTAACATCACGGGAGAGGGGCACATCCAAGTGGGAGAGAGGGAACCAATCCAAAGACCTCGGTGAGGACGCATTTCAATCACCACCGCTTACCTTAACTCCTCCAATGCTTTTTTGTTATCCGATAATAACATTAAGAAATAGTATTTTCTTTAATAATAAGAATTCAAGAATGGTTGAAAACTGGACAGATTCCGAGAAAAGGGAGCTCTATCCAAGATGTATGGCGGCTGCCATCCATAAGCATACCGTCTGCTAGATGGCCTCCATGGCCCATCTATTCTGGGAAGGCTAGGCTGTGTGGAAATCTGGGCTTTGCTTGACGGAAATCTTCCAGAACGCAGCTGCATGGGTGAAGAATGAAAATCCCTATAGCCTGAGAGGTTAACCCAGTCATTTTCCTGGTACTAGCCACATGCCAACAGGGCGGAATGTGGCTCAGGAGGTAGACCAGGTTGGCTGGTAACCGGAAGGTTGCTAGTTTGATCCCCGACACAGCGAGTCTGAGTTGTCCCTTAGCAAGATAACTAACTAACTGCTTCCTAAGCGCTGGCTGTCGCCTTGCCTGGTTGAAACATGATAGCAACACCATGACAGCAAAAGAAAGGGACATGGGGACAAGAGCGTATGCAGTTTACATGCAGTTCCTTTGGCACCACAGGTAATGGGGCTCATCACAAGGGGGATGAGATCGCCTACAGAGACGAGGTGGAGCATTTGGTGGGGGTGGTGCAGTGCAGACTAACAACTTGCTCCTCAATACATTTAAGACCAAGGGTCTCATTGTGGGTTATAGGAGGAAGAAGATGGTCATCCAGCCACTTCTGATAGGCGGGCACTGTGTGGAGAGGGTCTCTGACTTCCGCTTTTTGGGAGTTAACATATCATGGAGGACCTGACCTGGGGAGTCAACACCACTGGGCTAGTGAAGAAGGCAACAGAAAATACTCGGCTGCCCTCTTTCCTCTCTGGAAGAAATTCACAGCTTTCGCTGCCTCAAAAAGGCCAAATCCATCCTGCAGGACTCATCACACCCTGGTCACAACCTGTTTGAACTACTGCCATCAGGCAGAGTAGGGTCCAGCTGCAGCCCCGGAGAACAACACCTTGGCGGGACAACAACAGCCCAGGCGTGACAGAAGTACTCTGGTGTGACAGAAGTGATTTATTTTTTGATTTAACCTTTTTTTTTTTTTACACACCGCTATCAGACACCAAAGATCAAGCATGGAAGTGAGACTGTCAATATGCTTAAAATTTGGAGTAATATTGATGTTAAAGCCATGCCGTGGTTTATTTGCTTTTCGCCAAATTCGAATATAATAATACCGTGCCCTTTTTGAAAAATTGACTGCATTTCGGTCATGGAAGTAAGTGAGAGTTAACATGAATATTACTCAATATATTAAGCATATTGATAGTTTCACAAATAAATCACTTCCGTCACACCAGAGTACTTCCGTCGCGCCTGGGTTGTTGTTGTCACGCCAGGGCGTGGTTCTTCTGGGCTGCAGGTGGATACTATTGATAAGGCAGGAGATACAGGTCCATGAAAACTTGAACAAACTAGCTTTAGCCAACGGCCATAACTTCTATAAATGGTGATACTAAAACATAATTGTTATCATTTTTACATTTATGAATGTGGATGTTTGTGTGGATGTTTCTGATGTACTTTTTAATGCCTATAGTAGTACCATATTTATATATATATTTATATATTATTTATGCATACTAACTCAATGTTTTTGCACTTAATTTTGCACTTAAGACTGCACTTAATCATGTTGTATCTGTTCTTCTATGCTCTTCTATTCTAGCAATAGCTAAACTCCCATTAGAATAAAACAAACACCTAGTCCTATTGGAGTGATGGAGGCGACTATTGTGATAACACCACAAATATTTAGTGCGGAAATTGAGGATGTGAAAACACACCGACACACACACACACACATACAGACACAAACCTGATTGGCCACGGTGTAGGTGCCCGGAGTGGTGCGTGGGATGTTGTTAAAGCCGTAGGCCATGGCGGCGTCCTCCATGATGTCGCAGGCGTGGATGACATCAGAGCGCGTGGGCGGGATCTCCACCTGGATCTGGTCCCCGGCGCCAGTGGGCTGCGAGCGCAGACACATCTTGGTGAGCAGGCTGGCGATGCGCTCCGTTGACTCGCTTGGGAGGGGGGTGGGGGGGAGGATACCGGCTGTGTTAGGGTTGTTGTCGTATGTGTATAATGTGCTGAGAAGTTTTGCGCTTTAGGAGATGACCAGAGTCAAAGCACCCTTCCACTGAGCCCCTCCTCCCTTCCCCAGTGCCCGCCGTTTACTCACTTGATGCCGACCTTGCGGTTGATGAATTCACTGGACAGTGTCTCCGTTCTGTAAGCAAGCTCCTACGCATCCACATAAAGATACAGGCAACAGTGAACACAACAGACCTGAATGGGACTACTGACCACAACAGACCTGAATGGGACTAGTGAACACCACAGACCTGTGAGGGATAGTGACTGAATGGGACTAGTGAACACCACAGACCTGTGAGGGATAGTGACTGAATGGGACTAGTGAACACCACAGACCTGTGAGGGATAGTGACTGAATGGGACTAGTGAACACCACAGACCTGTGAGGGATAGTGACTGAATGGGACTAGTGAACACAACAGACTGAACGGGACTAGTGAACACAACAGACCTGAATGAGACTAGTGAACACAACAGACCTGTGAAGGATAGTGACTGGATGGGAATAGTGAACCCACAACAGACCAGTGAAGGACAGTGACTGGGACTAGTGAACACAACAGATCTGTGAAGGAAATCGACTGACTGGGACTAGTGGACATAACGGACTGAATCGACTAGTGAACACAAAAGACCTGAATGGGGCTAGTGAACAGAACAGAACAGACTGGATGGGAATAGTGAACACAACAGATCTGTGAAGGACAGTGACTGAATGGGATAGCAGACTGAATTGGACTAGTAAACACAACAGACCGAAAGGGACTAGTGGACACAACAGAACAGACTGAATTGGACTAGTGAACACAACTGACCTGTGAGGGATAGTGAATGAATGGACTAGTGAACACAACAGACTGAATGGGACTGGTGAACACAATCGATCTGTGAAGGACACAGACTGAACTGGACATGTGACAGAACAAATCTAAAGGTGTGATAAAAGTGTGTCCAGTACCGGGTACATGTAGGTACTGCCATCAGGAGACACCACCTCAGCCCCCTCCACCCTGCAGAAGACACAACATAGAGGGGATCATTGGAGAAGAGCTGCAGGGTCTGTCTGTGGAGGAACAAGCCACTAAAGGGTGTAACTTTTCAGTCAAGGAGTACTGCGGGTAGAGAAGTGTACTCACGTGAAGGGCTCTGCGCAGTACTCAGAGAACATGGTCACCATCATATCCAGCACGATCTTGGCCTGTAGGGAACATCCACTCAATGGTGACTGGTGCCGGGCTCACCACAACCACCTCCTCAATCGTGGTTCTACATGTGTGTACCCCTCCAAGAGCCCCCGAGGTGCAACACTTGCTTCTCCTGCTAGGCTTGGCCTCCTTCAGAACCGTTCCATGTCACCCGGTCAGGTAAACTACCTTGGTGAGGTCTTATATTACCTAGATCAGGTCTAATGTTATACAATTAACATTCCTACCTAGGTCAGGTCTAATGTAATAGAATTTACACTCCTATTATGGTCAGGTCTTATGTAACCTTGTTCAGGTCTAATGTTATAGAATTTACACTCCTACCATGGTCAGGTCTTATGTAACCTTGGTCAGGTCTTATGTTACATAATTTATGTTTCTACCTTGGTCAGGTCTTATGTTACATAATTTACACTCCTACCTTGGTCAGGTCTGTGGCTGTGCATTCAACAAAGACGTTTTTCGTTTTGAGGGAGATTTTGGAATGGTCTCCTGAAAGATGGAATAGAAGTAAAAGGCATAGTTGAGTAAGGATTAGAATCCATGCCATGGCTTAAACTGGTTCAGTGGTCAATGCTGAATGGCCACCACTGCTGCCCCTCCACATGAAAGAGGCTGGAATTGCACAATGAACTAATAATGGCACATTTCCACCAAGCAATTATGTGTGGTACAGTTCACGTTTCCACTGCCAAAAGAGGGCAGGGTCCGAACTTAGCCACGATTAGCAGTAACTATTTTTCTGTAGTCCTCCGTTGGAGAAGCAAGCGGTCTGAGAGGGTGCCAAAAAGTTGGCGATACAAACGCCGTCCGTTGATCAGTCGACAGAAGTCATACTTCCAGGTGACAGGGGGGTTTATAACAAACAAACACAGTAGCTGCAAGGTATTTCTGGACAACGGTGAAAGCTTAGTTTATGAAGAAAATGTCTCGCAAAAGTTTGGACATCCTACATTGTTGCGCTTTAGTGTCACGTTCTTCTTTTTCATTGGATTTATTCCGCGGCTATCGCCATCAGGCTTAAACCTCGCCCTACCATAAGGGTACTGTCGGCTGTGTAAATGAGGCGTAACTGAGCCACACCTAACTGTACTATAAAGACTGCACCAGACCTAACCGCAATGCTCGGTGGAATCGAGCCATAAGGGCCGAGCATTCTTAGGCCCCGTCCCATTACTCCCCCTAGCCCAAGATTTGAGGCCTAGCTCTAAAATGTACGCGTTCCCAAAGAGGGGTCGGGTGTTCCAATACTTCAGCAAGAGGGAGTGCTTATTTTCCCTTAAAATCATCCCTTGGCAGCGAGCCAGCTTGGTACCTCACTTGCAGCTAAGGGAGTATCACAAATTACCCAGAACTACCCGAATTACCCGAACTCAGCAAGTAGCAATTTTTCCATGTTTGTCAGTATACAGTTAAATACAGTTAACATTAGGTTCAATTATTTAACCATAGACTGGATTCAACTATACGATCTGAATGTGTGGGTTGTTTTATTTTCAACAGAAGGGTCACATTTTCAAACATGAATGAAAATAGTAATAGGCCTCTTCCTGTAGTGCAAACACGTCAATGCTGCGCGTGACGTAGGAGAGCACCTTCGCTATGCTAATTTGCATAATATTAATTATAGTGGTATCTTATTTCATAGGAAAAGATCTTTAATCTCACTTCCCTCTTGATGGGACTTTACTGTGGAGGGAACTCAAAGCAGGTGTTCTTTTAAGGGGGTAGTGGGACGGGGCATTTGTGTTGTACACTTCCTAGTGACCATCTGGCCTACAGACATGATCACCCACTATACAAATACAATTGACCATAAACCTATGGAAAGCCAAACCCGAAGAGAACTTTCTTGAGATAAAAAAGTGATGTGCTGCATAGTAGAGCTATGCATTGATTCAAAAGGTCAACATAAATACACTTAAATGCTATTTAAAAAATGTACGATTTCAGGTCCTTAAATACCAAACAATTATCCATCAGAAAATCGAAAAGTATCTCAATAAATAAACGCTGGTTCTATGGAAACATCAGTTTGAGATGATGGTCCTCTGTGCAGATACTTCATATTTGAAATGGGTAACTTTGCTGAATGCCAGAGTAGAAGGGCCTGGCTCACCGTTGATGATGGGAGGCATGGACAGGATGACACCATTGCTATCGTAGATAACGGGGTAGGCGGGCTTGTCCTGGATGATGTGGAGGTAGTGCCTCAGGTGGCTGTCCGTCTGCAGGCCCAACCAAAGCGTCAGTTACACGTCAAACAGCCTCTCACAGCCACCTTCACTGGTGTTTACCTTGTACAGGCTCATGAGCTCCACGGCAGTGAACTCCCGGGTCTGGTTGAGGGGCCTGAAGTGTATGTCGGCTGGGAGCTTGGCCGTGTACGTGAAGGGGCCGCAGACGGTGTCCAGGTCGTGGGTGCCGATGGCCACCAAGGTCCTTTTCCTGAAGGAGGAGTACGATCAGGAACCCAGAGTCTTAACAATGAAAAGCTACCATCCATAGCTGTGCAGAGACAAACATCGGCCAATGGTCTGGTGTATCTCTTCCCTGTGGAAACTGCTCTTGACGAAGGCGACATGTCGATACAACTTTGATTAATTCTAATTTATTCTAGAATTGACAACATACATTTTTTTATTTTAAACTCATCTAACATGTTTAAAAGAATCATGAAAAAAATAGATTTTAAACAGGAGCAACAGATCTATAGACAACACCTAATATGTTTCATACATATACAAACTTTCTTTTCTACTGGCACCGATGTGACCTAGGAGCAGATTGCATCACATACTAAGGGCTGGCGGTCTAGAGCCCTTCCAGATTCTAACTGTGTGGGAGCGTGGGAAAGACGACGGTGTTGTGCTGCACTAAGGCTAGAATCAGTGCGGACGTTTTGTTGCATTAAGGCTACAGTCAGTGCGGATGACCGCAGCGGTTGGCTCGCCACCTGCAGACGTTCTGGTGAAGCTTCTCCTGAAGCTCGATGAAGCTGTCGTAGCGCTCCTGCGTGAAGGTGATGTTCCTGAGCACCGCTGCCACCGCGTGGGGACGCACCGCGGCAGTCTGGAACACAACAAATCGCTCGTTAATAATAATAATAATTCATTAATTTTCGATAGCGCTTTTCAGTGACCCAAAGACGCTTACATAAAACACAAAGAGGGAGATGACCATCAGGGGGGACAAGCGGAGGGCAGCACAACAGAGAACAGAAGCAAGGTGGAGTGTGATAGTAGTTAGGGATAAGGGTGGCTATGGGAGGTCATAGGCTTGCGAAAAGAGGTAGGTTTTTAAACGGGATTTGAATATGGGAAGCATGGGAGAGTCGCGGACAGGTTGGGGGAGAGAAGTTCCAGAGTCGTGGTGCTGTTCTTGAGAAGGCTCTGTCACCGAAGGTTTTAAGTTAAGCG
Organism: Melanogrammus aeglefinus; assembly: GCA_900291075.1. Classification (NCBI taxonomy): domain Eukaryota; kingdom Metazoa; phylum Chordata; class Actinopteri; order Gadiformes; family Gadidae; genus Melanogrammus; species Melanogrammus aeglefinus. Next base: position 60,902 of record OLKM01001267.1, on the reverse strand, counting down.
ATACAGCTGTAGGATCATGAACTCAAAAGATCACATGTTATACAGCTGTAGGATCAAGAACACAAAAGATCACATGTTATACAGCTGTAGGATCAAGAATACAACAGATCACATGTTATACAGCTGTAGGATCAAGAATACAACAGATCACACGTTGTACAGAGGATCAGGAACACAACAGATCACATGTTATACAGCTGTAGCCAGGATCAGGAACACAAGTTATACAGCTGTAGGATCGGGAACACAACAGATCACATGTTATACAGCGGTAGGATCAAGAACACAACAGATCACATGTTATACAGCTGTAGGATTATGAACACAACAGATCACATGTTGTACAGCTGTAGGATCAGCAACACAACAGATCACATGATATACAGCTGTAGCCAGGATCAGGAACACAACAGATCACATGTGATACAGCTGTAGGATCAGGAATACAACACATCAAACCAGTTTGATTTTATCGGGCCGACTCGCGGAGTGTATGGAAGACAAACTGAAATTGGGTTGAAATTGGAAACAACGGGGGCATCGTCCACTGGGAAGAAACAAAAGTCCCGCTCCTCCCAGTGGATGACTCAGGCCCCATCCACATGGAAACGATTTTTGTGTGAAAACGCATAAATCTTCTGCGTTTGGACCACTGTCCAGACGGACCCGGCGTTCTCAGTGCCTGTAAACACTTTTTCACCCAGGGTCGAAAAAGAGAAGAACGGTACCCTGCGTTTTGGTGTTAGGAATCATGTTGACGCCAGATATGCATGATGATGTCATCGCCCCCCCCCCCCCCCCCCCCCTCCCCCACTAGTTGGCAACGTTAGATTTCCGTCTAATTTGCTTTGTTTGATTCGTATTATTTTTGCCCGTGGTCAATTTAATTACTAACTATACATTAAAAAGTATTTTCTGCTCAAACTACAAGGTTTAACAACTGCCTTCTCCTCCTCGACTGTATGTTTGTAAACAGTGCGCAGGCTTGATGCGCATGCTCCGCCTCGTCTCGCATATTTGTTGTGCGGGATCGCTGTATGGTAAAAATAATAATAAGTCCTTGGACTGATAAAATCATCGGTGCAAGGAATGATCAGTGTTTAGAGATATACGGCTACTCGAATTCTGAGCTACCCTGAGCGGAATTTAGAGTGAATATTCATTACGGAGGTTGTAGCACACAATACAATGGAAAGATTTCAAATGACAGACTTGGATGCAAAATGTAGCCCTTTATTATACAGAAATTTGCTGTTGGTGTATTAGCCTAGGACAACACGCTTGCCAGATTATTTATCTAAATAGCCCTATGTTGTTAGAAATTATTAACTTTATGCAAGGTCTACGTTCGTGCAGTACTCGGCGTTGACTCGGTCCTAAATATACAATATTATTGTGTATATAAGCTACCGTTAATTGAATCAAGCAAACAAATCGCTGTTGTTTTTTGCTCCAAAAAGCTTGACTTACCTCGAATTTAACATAAGATAGTTCCTTGAAATTAGGGCTGTATGGTATGGACTAAAATGTATATCTCGGTATGATTTGAGGCATAGTATGTACATTTTATCTTCTTGTTTCGATATAAATGCTTCTAAAGGGTTAAAATACTGGTTAAGCAGCAAAACTGCATTAAAAAATAAATCTTTTCTCAAGTTACTTCCATCTCTGGAAAACACTAATGTTTATTAGTATGGATTTGTTTCTCCACTTGCTTGCGGACCATGCCGTATATTTTTGGCATCTCAATATGGCTGAAGTGTGTGTGGGCAGGTAACGCGTACCTGGGATCGAGTGTTTTGACCATCTCTGAAGCCCTTTCTATTGACATTTTGAAAGGGACAGGTAAACAGTGATGGCGTTTGTTATCTCATTCCACCGCTGGCATTTTGTCGTAAGGACTGGCTTTGGAAAATGGCTGCAGAAGCAATGTCTGATATGCAGAGACAGCTTTAAGCTACCAGCGTCTTTCTCGTACGGTGTGGAATGAGAGCTCATGAAGTGACTATTGCGCAAGCACGCACACGCGCTTGTTGCAATAGCATACTGCCTGAGAAGGCAGTATAGCTGTCAAATCTGTCCCTGGGAAAAGTAACGTTGCGCCGAATTGAATAAGGAACTATGTTTCGTTAACATATTTTCAGTAGTTTCACGCAACTTCACTTTTTACATGAAAAAGTAGTTAGGTTAATGTATTAAGGCGTGACTTACTTTGTTACGCGTTACATACAACACGGTCACACAGTAACGTCAAAATCCATACCGTAGCGCAAATTCACACCGGTGTACTTTCTATACCGTACACCCCTACTTCAAACTGACATTAAGGGCCCAGACATAGTCAACGCATCGCTAAGCATACGCGTCCAGAAAGCTACGCATCGCTACGCTTCGGCCGCCATTATGCGTCGACGCGTAGCAAAAGCGTCCTCCCAATTTTTGATACGCGACGCGCCGATCCGTGCAATACTATGCGTTGTCGGTGGGGGCGATACTGCAAATATTGCAAACCTTTGGGAAGCCCCGATCGGGTTCCGGTGGTTTTGGTGAGAGTCGGGAAGGTATCGGAGGACTCGCGAAAGGAGATCATCAAACTTTGGCGCCGACATCCGAAAATATTGGAAATGTTTTTCCTCATCCATGTCTCGCATTGGAAGCACCAGAGAAAAAAATTCCCCATCCTGATCTCGGGTGGTATTTAAAGGGCGCACATACCACCGCCTATCTCTGCGTTTCCTGCGTTGCCGCCGATGTAAAAGGAGCAATAAAATGCACTCTTCTTCCGTAGCCATTTTGATCAGAATGTCACGAATGTCACGGTCACCCGCAACGTCAAGCGCGAAAGCACCGGTGACTCTGCTGCCACCCGTGGCCTGATGGTTGTTGATATGGTGCATGAGCAATGTGCTGATATGTAGAGACAGCTTGAAGCGTACCAGCGTTTTGTCGTACGCGTGTATAAAAACTCATAATACAATTGAGCAAGCGCGATACGCGTCGCGTAGAATTCACAGAGGTGCTTACGCGCGTTGCTCGCGTTGACTATGTCTGGGCCCTAAGAGTTTCCATCAGACTCGCGCGGTCGCCAGGCGTCTCATCCAAAGGCGAGCTCAGTTGGCACTGTGTGCTTCAAGATTCTGAAGCAAGTGCTAAGATTCCGATTGGCCCAGAGAAATGTCAATTATAAGAATTATCCAATGATGTTTCGCAATTCTAGCCTGCATGGCATGCTTATGAAGGGCAGCCTTCCCCCCCCGCCCCTAAAAAATAACTACTTCTATACGATTCACGTGAATGACCCAATTGACCAAGAAAACGGTGATTGTCGCCGAAAAGCGACAAGTTTGCAGGTATGTATTGCAAATCGCATCGTGAGGTAACCTGTGATTCCCACCCCTAGTTGTTCATATTAATTCCCCGTTTGGTTCGTTGTATCCACCCACCTCTGGAGTCACAAGAAGCCTCTGAGGGTCTCCACTGGCTGGACTCACACGTCGGTAGCGCGGAGCCTCCATCCTGGAACACAGAAGATATTCACGTCAATCACAACCCACCACCTCCGTGCGAGACCACCACGCTCAGGCTCAGTAATACATTTACAGTGAGGATTTTGCTGACGCTTTTATCCAAAGCGACTCGAGAGATTTGCAATGCAAGGCACACTTCCAGCTCCATGATCATCCAACTTCCCTTCTCCCCAGCTGGCGTTCTGTCTAGTGGCCATTAACCACATGTGTGTAGGGTAGATGAATAGTTTATAAACCAAGAACCTACCTAATTAGCTATAGCAGTATAGTAACAGTATGGACGATAAGACCATCATTTAATACCAATAGAGATAAATATTTCTACTGTTTAGGTACCTTGTCAAGCTTTCTGCTGTGTCAGTGTACAGGTGTTGAACGTTTTTAAACTTGTTTACTCATGAATAGGTAGGTCTAGTTACACAGATCAAATATAATATTCACATTATCCCCTTTATTTGTACATCTAGGTAGTTCTAGTTTCAAAGATTAAAGTAGATTCATATCTAAAGTCTAATGGCAGATGAGCATTTCACTTTCACTCACTTTGTTACATATTTCTTTCAGTCAATCAGGCCTAAAAATTGTGTTTGTTTGGTTCCGGTTTCCGACCGATGCTGTCAATTTATGTGCGACCCAAATTATTTTACGAATAACAAAGACGTTGAAAGATGGTGCGATGTATGAGAGAGAATCAGAGGAACTGTCCTTACGAGGCTTTTTTGGTCAGCAAAATGAAGAATATGTAGACGTTTTTGCACTTGTTAATAGTTAACCACGCTTGTAGCCTACACTCAGAAGTGATCTCATTCTTGCATGCAGGTGTCTTCATTCATAAAAAAAAATGTAACATTTGGGAGTATGCAAATTATTCTGAAGAGGTCTTGACTCCGTGCGCAACCCCTGCAGTATGTCTTCTGTTATTGATCAATATGAGGACATATTAACCACAATGGTTGAATTAAATCAGAGGAAGACAGCAAGTGCAGCTCGAAAGCTGCCGCCGAAGCTTCGTCGGCAGAGAAAGGGATTCTACCCCCGGAGCAAGCTGCAGGGATACCGCCGAGTTCCACCTGCCGGAGCTGCTCGTTAGAGATGGGTCGTTCGCGAACGAGTCAGCTCAAAGAGTCGGCTTTTTTAAGTGAACGATGGGAGGCGGCTCCCTAACGCCAGCCGTTGTCTTTTTTTTTTCCTGCGCTACGGGTGCTACATGCAGTTAGGGGCAACAGTGCTCCTAGTGAAAAAAGTTAGTCTGGAGTCCTGCCCAAGAAATCCAAAAGGAGAACAAACCAACCCTTATTCTGAGCTACGTATTCCGTTTCATTACTAGAAGAGTGGGCTGGGGGTATGACTACCACTGTTTCGCACCAAGACCAACACAGATCAAGAGCCGACTCAGTGGTACGGTGCACAACACAGTGTTTATTTAGTCTGATTCAATGGCTGTCACCAGTTCATTCCACATGGATTACATTTTGTGGCAGTCCTCATAATGATAAAACTTGGTGAATTTAACATCATCCATAGTGAGTGGTTCTGCCTGTCTATTATCCAGCCTAAACTGAGTCTCCCAACAACTTGGGGTTGGACCTTCTGTTGTTTCAGAACGGGATTAACATGGACCCAACACCGGTCAGACAGAACGCACAGTGGCCATATTCATTGGTTTTGTTTCCTTTTAATGTAGCCACCTTTAAATTCAGTCGGATTAAAGAAATCATCAGCATTTTGACAGCAGAATTTTAAGCTACGGCCACACTGAACACGCTAGAGGCGTAGAAAATCAGCATTTTTGCACAGGGAACCATTGGTTTAGCCGCGTAGATGAGTTACACACGCTAAAGCAGCGCGTTAGGCGCATTTTACACACCTAAATAAAGCGCCCAACACACCTACGCGCAGAGTTCAAAAAATAACTTTTTACACTCCTACGTGTGACGCATAGCCGCGATAGCTAATCAGCTTGTCCCGACGTCAATTGCAGAGAGACAGAGGACATGCGCTCCGGAGCGCCTGTAGTTGGTGTCCTGACGGGATATCCTGGCACCAACCCGGGCTAGCAAGTCATTGAACCTGGCCTCAGTCAACCGAAAATACCACTGGAACCGGCCGCCATCCAAGCGGAGTTCCTGGAGGAGGTGGTGAAACTCACCCAGCTATGAGCTCCTACGGAGGATGTCATGCACCCAAACACGATGGCGTTTGGGTTTCCTACCCTCCTCGAACTCCCACAACAAGTACAGCGCAGCGATGGTGGTGATCTCAGCCATGTTTGTAGAGCAAAATAAAAGTAGCAGGGGCAAAATAAGTTTTGGTTAGGATCATGTAGCCGCGTAGGCGCGCATTTTTGTGACACACAATGATCTAGCGGCAGGTTAGGTGCGTAAAGGTACGGCCACACCAAAAGCGTTACCCGCGTATCACGCGTATAAAATCGGCAATTTTTCCATAGGGAACCATTGGTTTACGCGCGTATGAGACGCGTATAAGCAACATTTTACTCGCGAGGCGCGTATGAGGCGCGTACATATACGCGCGTACATATACGCGCGTACATATACGCGCGTACATATACGCGCGTACATATACGCGCGTACATATACGCGCGTACATATACGCGCGTACGAGGAGTTCAAAAAATTGAACTTTTTACGCGCGTACGCGCCGCAATAGCCAATCAGCGTTGAGCTTGACCCGACGTCACTGGCAGAGAGACGGAGAGGACAGAACCGCAATGGAGGACCAAAACCTCATCATTGCAGTGTGCAGCCGTCCTGTCCTGTACAACACCAGGATTGTGTTGTACCGGGACAGGAACAAGAAAGAGAGGGCGTGGGTCGACGTGGCCGAGGAAAACTGGCTGTCCTGGTTAAGATCAGTGAATTGTTTCAGCAAAAGAAAAATGGCGGCGGGGGGGGGGGGGGGGAGTTTTGGGCGGTCTCATCTACGCGCGTTACGCGCGTAGATGACCATTTTTGACACAAAATGGTCAAGCAACATTTTAGCTGCGTTACGCGCGTACATGGTACGCGAGGTACGCGCTTGGTGTGTTCGCGGCATAACGCGTTCAGTATGGCCGTACCTTTAGTACTATATATAGCATTCGCACCAGTTACTGAAGTTAGTCATCTGCGCATGTTCCAAGCAGCCTGCAGCTCACACACACAGCAGGCGCAAACGCATACATACACCGCAAGCACACACACACACACACACACACACACACGCGCACATGCTGGCGCACGGCAAGACAAAAGCAGCGACACATACACGGAAGCGCACACACAGGCACACACAGGCACACACCGCACGTCAAGATAAAGGCACCGACACACTTGCAGAGGTAAGACGCTATGTTTTTAAACATAACGGCTCCGCCAACGACACACGCACAGGTAAGAACGCACACGCACGCACCGCAGCGACACTCGCCCAGGTAAGACAGTGTTTTTAAGCATAACGGCTCTGCCACCGACACGACTCGATTCTTCGATGCATCGCGATTCTTGCTAGAACGATTCTGTCTCGAAGCAGATAAATTAATAATCGGAATTAAAAAAAATTGCCTGCTGCAACATTCTGTTCGCCAGAGAGGAATTTCTTTTTGTCATTTTAAAAATATTTAATTTATCTTCAGTGTGTATTGGCCAATCTGATTTGTCTTGACACGATTGCGATTCAGCCTACGCATAGCATGCGTGCAAACTCACAGCCAGACACAAGAACTCCTTCTAATTCAAGAGCAGCTTTTCCTTTAATGACATAGAACAGAAAGATTAGAAATAAAATGAAACTGAAACCTATTTTTTGCATGCTTCCATATTGTGTTATAATGCAAGCTGCATTAATTATTGCATTGTTCATAGAAAGTCATATTTGTGACAAAAGCTTTCTGTCTTATGAAATGTTAGATAAGTTAATTCATCTCTTGATGTCTTTATTGATCATCACAAAAGTAGGAAGTGATTAGCAAACTCTGAGTAGCAAACCCAGATGTATATATATATTTTTGAAAATCCGCATGGAAATGTACATAGAAAAAAATTGCTGCATCAAGATGCATCGATAATCACTTCAGAATCAAATCGTTGACCTCATAATCGGAATCGAATCGTGAGGTGCCAAGAGATTCCCACCCCTATAAGATATTATGTTTTTAAGCAAAACGGCTCCTCCATCGACACACACGCAGGTAAGAACAAACACGCAAAGACGTAATGTTTCAAACATGACGGCTCCACCGTCGACAAACTCTCCCTGGTAAGATGTTCTGTCTATAGACTGCAGAAATTGCGATAAAAGAAAGGAAGAGACAATTTCTCAACTCGACAAGCAACAGCAGGTCGTTCATTTTGTCATATAAAAATATTAAACTCAGACATCGTGTCGACTGGGATAAACACACAAGTGACGTGATCTAAAAGAAACAAGGGTGTCCCTATAACACAATGAAAACATGTCAATAACACAGTATTGTGAATTATGCATGTGTATAGAGTCCACCACAAGACTACACTTTGTTGCTTAAATGTAATATTACCTCCTCCTAGAGCCTCCCGAAACGTCTTTACACTTTGTTGCTCAAACTTAATATTACTCTCCTCCTTGAGCCTCCTGAAATGTCTTATAACAATATTGATAACCCCCTTTCCCCCCTGCGGACTGTTTTAGGTTGTATACTATGTGTGACTGTAGGCTACTGCTGCCTGTCTTTGGCCCAGGACACTCAAAGAAATGTTTCATCTCATTGATGATTATTATTTTCAACTAACCAGTTGCCTTGCATTTTAAAATGTCATTGCACTTTTCAGCCCTGAGTAACAGTAAAGGCTATTTAATAATTGATTGGCATGCATAATATACTACAATTTCATTGAACAATTACCCCTTTGAGCCCGTGCAATGCACTCGAAAACTCTAGTCCTAATAAAACCAGACCGATTTGATGCTAGTGGAATGACATCGACTGATAGAACCCTTCTAAATCAAACAAACATCCAACGGCGCATGGAATCATCTATTTACAGTACATGGAAACATTCAATGTGCATTGTAGTCAAATATCCTTAATTTTGTTATGGAAGGGGAAGCAAGCCAATTGTCTTTGCAAGTAAGACAAACTTTCTTCACCCTATTCAATCATTTTAGTCTATTTTGGTAAATAAATAGAGCTATACTAAAATACCCACCTTAAAATGCTTATGTAATGCTTTATGGATGCACATAAAACCTCCAGTTACTGGTTACATGTGCTTAATCCATGCGAGTGATATATGTATGTAGGCATGTGATTTTGTGTTTTATCACATTCACCTAGAGCAGAGGAGCGAGGGAAAATACTAGAAGAGAAAATAACGTCAAATGTTTTTTTTTTCTTCGTTCAAACTGGTTCAGGAAATCAAGGTTGGAAGCTGAAATAAGAACAGGTGCTAGGTAGCTAGCTATAGAATATAAAATAATGCCCTGAGTGGGCCCATGAATTGCAAGAGTGGGAGTGAATTAAAAGAAGTATACACACTTGTCCTTAAAGACCTGCAGTCCCCGGGCGAGGCCTTCCAGACACAGCAGGTCATAGCGGTTAGCTGGCACATCGATCTTGTACAGCACCACCTCAGAGGCCCCTGATGCCTTGCAGTCCCCCTGCTCGCGAGTGATCTGCTCTCTCTCGGTGGTCTGTAGGGGTCACATGGGGGTACTGTTCACCATTTTAAACATTAATTACGACATATTTACTGTAGAGTGAATACTCTAATTTGGACCTAAACAAGGATATGCATGTACTTACTATTTCATCCAACTCAAGCCCAAACTCAAAGCACAGTTCATCAAACTCCTCGTCCGCTGTAACAGATAACAGTCTCTGTTAAGACACATGCATTAAAAGGGAACTTTAAAGTACACATTCTTTCTGTTGATGGGTGTACTATGCTATGGTACTATCTTGTAAATGAATGCAATTATGCAATTATAGAGTACTAATTGTAATGTGGCCACTCTACCCACATTACAATTAGTAATAAGTACCCATATTCCCTACACAAGTTCACTGTCAACCATGGAAAGCAACAACCAGCTCATCTGGAGCAGTTAGGGATATTTGATAGTTGACACAATACCTCAGGTGTCTTGCTGAGGGACATCTATACACCTCAGGTGTCTTGCTGAGGGACATCTATATACCTCAGGTGCCTTGCTGAGGGACATAAATACCTCACGTGTCTTGCTGAGGGGCACCTCTATACCTCAGGTGTCTTGCTGAGGGGCATCTTTATACCTCAGGTGTCTTGCTGAGGGGCATCTTTATACCTTAGCTGTCTTGCTGAGGGGCATCTTTATACCTCAGGGGTCTTGCTGAGGGACAAAACTATACCTCAGGGGTCTTGCTGAGGGACACCTCTATACCGTGATTGGACAGGAGGCAGGAAATGATGCAATCATTTAAATACTATATTCAATGTAGCAAAGTAGCAAATACTAGCATAGTAGCAGTAGCATTGACTATGTGGTAAGTAGGAGATTAAAGAACAGCAACTCACTGTACGTTTTCCCCAAGGTTTGGAAGAGAAGATCCCGTTTCACGCTGACAGTCGGCATTTTGTCAGCTAATCCTTAGCCTAGCCACCGTGGAAAGAGGACCCCTTCACAGTGTTGCCATATCGAGCAAGATTTCCCGCACAATCTGGAAAAGGCAACACTGGCTGCAGCCAGTGTTGCCAGATTGGGCCGAAAATCTGGCTCAATCTGACAACACTGCCACTCATAAACTCCGCAATACTGCCTGACTGTAAAGAGGACCCCTTCAGCCACTCAGAGACGTCCGCAGAACTGCCTGACCGTAAAAGAAAATAAAGACACTTTGGAATCTAAGCTTTTAATTTGTTGGGAGCAAGAAAACAATATAATATGTATCACAAATATATATCACAAAAAAATATATGTATATCAATGATATAATATATCATTAAAAAAAATAGCATCTGTGTGTGATGTTTAAATGCAGCCTACTTCTTTCAACTTTTAGTAAAGACCAGTGTGTAACGCCCATTGAATACGCGAGACTCCGGCTCCATTTACTGATGGTTTAATGTCGCACATCTTGTCGACATAATCACACCGTAGAACTACAATACAGACATTAAATTAGCTTAACACACAAACAATTATCAAAGAGCCCATGAATCCTTCACGGAAAATAAAAAGGAAACAAAAATACAATACTATCCACTTTGGCCTGCTTGTATCCAATGGGGTTAACTTAAATCTGCCTTGAAGAGAGCTTAAAATATAAAACCTTAGCAAATATAAAACGTGGCTTGTCTGCAGCTGCAATGCTAGCTTCTGGAAGTGTCCGGATAAACAACGAATAAACCCAAGAAATAAAACATTTACAAGAAATAATACGAGAGTCCACCTTGAGGTCAAAGACTGAATTACTCATAAAACTTTACAGAGCAGGAAAACACTGCCTGCAGTTGCACTGTGCCTTTGATAACTGTTATAACATATATTTTTTGGTGATGATTACTACTAGTAATAGTAGGCCTACCACTAGTACCGATAGTAGTCCCCTACTAATACCATAACTAGTTCTCGTCTTTATTACATGCATATCAATATCTATTATTTTGATTATTCAATGTAGTATAATTGTATTTATTGATTTGTTTTAGGCTACAAAATATCTTTAGACTTCCATCTCCATTTAAACCATTGCATATGATCTTATCAATATACCAGCCTATATAAGGCTCCACCTGGATTGCACTGACTTCAGTTGAAAAACTCAATCTGACTTATTTTTGGACGAAATGTCATGTTGAATCTTTCCTATGCCTTTATACTTATATCACTTACTAGCTTTTCTCATGTTTAACTTGAAAAGCTTTTGTTCGTGAAGGTTTTCTTATGAAACCTCTCATATCCTCGCATCGGATTTTATCTGTAGAATTATGAAATTACAGCCAACAGAATCCTCCCTATGCAGCTACCTTATACATTGTTTTGATGTCTGAGCTTTCATACGAATAGTTTCTTCTAGGTCTGCATAACCAGTATCATTAAGTTCAGGGGAGGGTCCACTGGGATATTAAGTTGAATTCTTTATATTAGGTATGCACCCTAATCGTTAGCCTTCAAATGGAATTGGTTAGCATTATGCATTATGCTGCAAATAGCCTTGTTTTTTTTGACCCGGGATATTCGACACACAAAACCCAGATTAAACTGTAGCCAGAGACTGCTATACCAGAAATATAAACGTTATACACTTAAGATTTTAATCAATCAATTGGACAAACAGAAAGAAAACAATGTGGGGCTAGACTAGCCTGGAAATCCCAGAGTAAGTTGTCTGGCAACAGAGTAGTGATGGGTCAGTTGCGAACGAGCTGGTTCAAAGAGCCGGCTCTTTAAGTGAACGATGGGAGTAGGCTCTCGACCGCGAGCCGGTTTTTCATTTTATTATATATATATATATATATATATATATATATATATATATATATATATATACATATATATATATATATATATATATATATATATATATATATATATTATATATATATATATATATATATATATATATATATATATAGTATACAGGTACTACTCGGAAAATTAGAATATCGTGTAAAAGTTGTTTTATTCAGGCAATTCAACATAAAAGGTGAAACCAATACAGACTCATTACATGCAAAGTGAGATATCTCAAGCATTTCTTTGTTGTAATTTTGCTGATTATGATTTACAGCTTATTAAAACCTCAAAACCAAAAACTCATTAAATTAGAATACTGTGAAAAGCTTCAGTATTGTAGGCTCAAAGTGTCACACACTAATCAGGTAAGTAATCCAAAACACCTGCAAAAGGGTCCTGAGCCTTTAAAAAGTCTGTTTGGTTGCTTGTTTGGTTTTAGAAGAATTCACAATCATGGGGAAGACTGCCTGATCTCACAGTTGTGCAGAAAACCATCATTGACTCCCTGCACAAGGTGGGTAAGACACAAAAAGTGATAGCAAAAGAAGCTGGGTGTTCTCAGAGTGCAGTCTCAAAGCACATTAATGGACAGTTAAGTGGAAGGCAGAAGTGTGGAAGAAAACGGTGTACAAGCCGGAGGGATGACCGCAGCCTGGAGAAGATGGTCAGGAGAGGGCCATTCAAAAGTGTGGGGGAACTTCATAAGGAGTGGACTCGGGCTGGAGTTGCTGCTTCAAGGGAAACGACACACAGGCGGATGCTGGACATGGGCTTCAAATGTCGAATTCCTGTTGTCAAGCCGCTCCTCACGAGCAAGCAACGCCAGAGGTGCCTTACCTGGGCTAGAGAAAAGAAAGACTGGACTGTTGGCCAGTGGTCCAAAGTCCTCTTTTCTGATGAGAGCAAGTTTTGCATCTCATTTGGCAACAAAGGTCCCAGAGTCTGGAGGAAGACCGGAGAGGCGCAAAATGGAAGATGCAGGAAGTCCAGTGTTAAGTTTCCCCAGTCTGTGATGACTTGGGGATCCATGTCAGCTGCTGGTGTTGGTCCTCTGTGCTTTATCAAGTCCAGCATAAACGCAGCTGTCTACCAGGAAATTTTAGAGCACTTCATGCTTGCTTCAGTGGACCAGCTTTATGGGGATGCAGACTTCATCTTCCAGCAGGACTTGGCACCTGCCCACACTGCCAAAACTACAAAATCCTGGTTCAACAACCATGGGATTACAGTGCTTGACTGGCCCGCAAACTCACCTGACCTGAACCCCATAGAAAATCTGTGGGGCATTGCCAAGAGAAAGCTGAACGGGAAGAGACCAAACAATAAAGAGCTCAAGGCCGCGATTGAAGCATGTTGGTCTTCCATAACACCCGAGATATGCCACAAGATGGTAGCATCCATGCCGCGCCGGATTAAGGCATTATCATAAGACATAAGTCTTATGAATGACATAAGTCATTCGTGCAAAAGGGGTCCCAACCAAGTACTAAGCACAGATGCAAGAATTTACATTCAGAGGCCTGACATTTTTGTATTTAAAATCCTTTTTTTTAATTGATTTCAAGCAGTATTCTAATTTTCTGAGTTTTTGAATTTGAGGTTTTCTGAAGCTGCAAGTCCAAATCAGCAAAATCAAAACAAATAAAAGCTTGAAATATATTGATTCGCATTGTATTTGTCTATATAATGTGTAAATTTCACCTTTAAAGTTGAGATACAGAAATACATGCACTTTTTCAGGATATTCTAATTTTCTGAGTAGTACCTGTATGTATGTATGTATGTATGTATGTATGTATATACATATATATAAAGTTTGCCTAGGCAAAATGATATAAGATCTCCGCGCAACGGGTGCTCAATGCAGGCAATGTGTGTGTGCAGTGACTGACTGCCACATGCATGCATGCAACCAATAAAGTGGGGATAGACAAGGATCATACCCTTAAAACAGGAAGTGATAGAGATCGATGCAGATCTCTGGTCTCAGGGGAAAATAAGGGAATGATGCACGACCAATTCAAAAATACGAGTGGGTTTCTAACAGTACAAAGCTTAATGGAAATAGGTGAAGTTTCCCTCTAAGTGAACTTTCAGGAAGCACAAAGAGGGGAACTTAACCCCCAACATTTGCATTACGATACATTATAGATTACAATTACTAACATCATCTGATAATTTCTCACTCATGTTCAACCATCGCAAGCAGTTCTAATAACTGATTCATCTGATTAAGCAAAGTAGAGCAAAGAGGTCGCTGCATCCATATACCTCAGGGGTCTTTCTGAGGGACACCTCTATACCATGATTAGTTGTTATGAAGTCTAGTCTCACAAAATATCTATTTTTCTGGTTTTATGTCATAGCATACGCAATCCCGAGGGGCGTTTCCTGAACGCTCTTATTTCGGAAGAAGGGAAGGTTTACGAAAAGACATGTAAAATCATAGATCCTGCCCCCATGGCCTGGACCTTTTCTATCTCTGAAACTCCTCTTATTAAGTATGAGTAACAGACCTACCTCATACACTAATTAGGTAGGCATGCAATTTTAATGTAAACCCCAAAATGCATTAGGCCTACGTATGATATTTAATATATAAATAATAATAATAAAAAAATAATAATTATATATATTATATATATATATATATATATATATATATATATATATATATATATATATTTGTGTGCGTGTGTGACATGTGACAAAGAGTGTTTGTTATAACACACAACGTAGTCTACATTGGTCAAGAAATACAAAATAAATAATAGTTTTATGTACACTATTAAAACTGAAAAACTCTTAAGGGACCTGCTTGACATTTTAAAGCCCGTGTGTCTCTGACCTAAAGTGACCTAGGTCTGAGCTGCTCACGGCACGCGCCACCTGAGCTTGTCCAATCAGACGGCTTGGAACAGACCGACACGATCAAGCCCTTTTCGTACTTCCTGAGCGGCCGCGCAGCCGCCTGCACCGGAGGAGCGACGCAGCCTGATGCCGTTCGTCTGACCGCCGTACCTGCGCTCATCATCCCGGTCTGCATCCGAGGCTGCGACAGCGAGAACTATCCCGGTAGGAATTGTATTTTCTTTTAATTTGATCCGTTATCCACGCAGATACACAGACGTGCTGGATGCTGCACGGGCTTATTAGCCTACAGACAGTGAAAACCAGTCCAAATGAAGGTATGCCCAAATCCTTTATTCATGCTTATAACAAAGGTTTATAAGCATGGACCCTGGCCCTTTATTCCAGACCAATATACGCCTATAATGTGCTGGTGTGCTCAATGATACTCCGGGATGAATAATGTATTGTTCAATGTCATGGCTTGTCTGACAACCCTTTTAATGGTACAGCCTGCCCATGCTAAGCCTAGGATGGTAGAAAGTTGGCCGGTAAAAATATATTTTAACGTGAACCATCATGTGAACATTTCTCTTTTAATCCAGCCTAATAATGTAGTTTAGTGTTCTCACTCGTTTTCTGCACCTTGAGGAGATCATGTTTCCGCATCAGCTCTGGAGCTGAGTCAGTGTTGAGCTCTGAATGGTTCCTCATTGTGTGCGTGTGCGTGTGCGTGTGCGCGTGCGCGTGCGTGTGTGTGTGTGTTGGGGTTGGGGGGGGCAACGGTTAGTAAATAATCTAGGTGTATTAAAGGGTGAGTGCGTGAATACACAAAAGAGCTATTGTCTCACAAGGATGATCCGATGTGACTTTGGGAGCCGGTTATACGCAGATGCTGTCGTATTTGCATTATTATGTTTGCCTGAACACCTTTATGTAACCAATCTATGGAAAATATTTCCACGATTGACCCTACCTACCTGTGGTCGGAAGACAGTGGAAATTTGGTCTGTTGCTGGTGCCAACCAAATTGTGCGATACTCTTAAGAGAGAGCATGTCCATTTTATCCTGCAAACTCAAATACAAACACACACACACACACACACACACACACACACACACACACACACACACACACACACACACACACACACACACACACACACACACACACACACACACACACACACGCACACACACCTGTCTTGACTGAGATCATGCTTCAGCTATTGGGAATCACATACCGTACTATTTTAGGGGCTAACTAAACACAACCTACTAGGTTAGGGGCTAAAGAAACGCATAGCTTACTAGGTTAGGGGCTAACTAAACACATAGCATACCAGTTCAAGGGCTAACTAAACACAGCGCTTACTAGGTTAGGGGCTAACTAAACACAGAGCTTACTAGGTTAGGGGCTAACTAAACACATAGTTTATTAGTTAAGGGATAATTTAACACATAGCTTACTAGGTTACGGGCTAATGGTGCGATCCAGTTGTATGGTACGCCCACCCGTACAAGTCGTAAGCTGTAAATCTCCCAGCTGTCTTGCGGCAGTCCACAGAGGAATGCCCCCCTTTGGTCGGTCCCACTCCGGATTCTGAGCTGGTTTGCTAAAGAGGCTGATGTAGCTAACAATAACAATGACTAGCCAATGACAAACAGGAACCCTATAAGTGCTGCTAGCCATGAAATTACGTCACATTTTCGCTAGAGCATGTCGAGCGTACTGGTGTACCATACAAATGCATGACTAAACCCATAGCTTACTAGTTTATTGGCTAACTAAACACATAGCTTACTAGTTTAGGGGGTTCACATAGCTTATTAGTTTAGGGGCAAACTAAACACATAGCTCACTAGGTAAGGGGCTTACTAAACACATAGCTTACTAGGTTAGGGGCTAACTAAATATTTAGCTTACTAGTTCAGGGGCTGACTCAATACATAGCTTGCTAGTTTAGGGGCTAACCATAAAGTTACATTGAAAAGGAAATACATTCCCTCCCTCAGCACACACACACACACACACACACACACACACACACACACACACACACACACACACACACACACACACACACACACACACACACACACACACACACACACACACACACACACGCACACAGATACACACACACATGCACAAGCGCACACACACACACACACACACACACACACACACACACACACACACACACACACACACACACACACACACACACACACACACACACACACACACACTCAAACATCATGCACATGCAAAACACAAACACATGCGTGTACCTTCTAGTATACCATCATATTGCTTCAATGATCCAATTAAGCTTTTTGTACATAATGCACTCATGCAACACAGTTAAATCAAATGGTTTTACAATACATTTGTAAGTCTTTGAAGCAAGTAAAAAACTAATGAATGTTCCTAACACATTAGCCTCAAACCATAATTCTTTGGTCCTTCATTCTGCAGCCCTTGAATTCCATTTTCCATTATGTACATTTACATATTTTAGTGAAGCCATGATATTATTATTTTTGAATCAGGAAATAAAAAGTAAGCTATAGATTTGTATTGCGCACACTTACTTGAATGCTTACCATTTGTCGGCTTAATGTAAACATTTGCTTAGCTCAAGAGACCCTGTTGAAAATGAAAAAGGGCACTGCAGTCACCACCCGGTTCAGGTCTAGAGAGCCAATGTCTAAAGGCCCAATCCTGGGATTTGCATGATCCAATCATACATTCACATATTCTATTCTCCTCTTTTGGAAGCCAGCTGATCAACCCTTGGACCATTTGAGGACTGCACAGGTGAACCACTCCACTATAGTCACCTTGATTGCAGCTACGTTAAAAAGGATTTCTCAGTTCTAAACCCGACCCCGGGTCTGTAGTGTGTACTCGGATGGGGAACCTCCAGGTCCCAGCCCCTGTGAGAGGGGGACTTGGTGTGAGGGGGAGGGCCTACAGTGGACACCAGGGTTTACTGAACTGATGTATGCATACCTCATCTCAGCCTCCACGCACTGCACCTACCCAGGAGCCCTGCATTGATGCAGCTAGAGAGAATGATGTGGTTGGAACTGTTTTGTGTGTTTTAGTATTGTAGAAGAGTTGCACCACGGAAGTCCCTGCCACTAGGTAGGGGAGATGAGTGGCAGTCTTATGAATAATGGATTAGGTGACTTGTGTGTTAGTCGGCCACAGCCGTCAATTTGTAGGGTCCAAATAATGACCTCATCATCAGGTGAGATGTGTCCATGTGCCCTGACTGGTATATAACTGTATTGTCATTCCTAATGGCACTGTGGCTCCAGCCCATTTGCTTGAGATAGGGCTGGTACTCTCTGTGCTGCTCGTCTCTTATCAGCAGCATATTGTGTACTCAGTCATGGACAAACAGATCAAACACCATCCAGCACTCGTACATCCCTTCTCTTTCACACATATCAGGCCCCATGTTGTGCTAGCAATGGATGACACCTGCATCTCTGCTCAACAGAAACAATGTGGTCAGAGGGGCCGCTTCCTCCACATTCATTCGAGAACGCAACCCTTGTTTTCCTCTGTGTCGCTGTTTCATCGTTACAGAGTTTGCATGATTTGTGTGTATTG
This sequence comes from Melanogrammus aeglefinus, assembly GCA_900291075.1. Taxonomy (NCBI): domain Eukaryota; kingdom Metazoa; phylum Chordata; class Actinopteri; order Gadiformes; family Gadidae; genus Melanogrammus; species Melanogrammus aeglefinus. Next base: position 42,421 of record OLKM01001267.1, on the reverse strand, counting down.
TTGCCCAACCTCCGACCATAAGCAGGGATTTACGCTGTGCCAATGATGCTCTCTTTCTTCACCTCCAGGAGCATAATCGGGCCTCTGTTTGAGACGAGGAGGCGGGAGCACCCGTCTGGACCAAGGTCCGGCTCTCTCACAGAGGAAGGGCCGAGCGAGGGACCTGCTCGGCTGGAGCCGAGAGAACCACAGGAGAACTTATTTGTGTTAACTCAGAGCCATAGGAGGCGAGGAGGGGACGGAGCTACCCCCGGTCAGCCCTTCTCTGGCCCAGGCTAGTCCAGCGCTGTCCTGATCCTGGCTGCAGGCCTGCTGGGACTCCACCAGACACCTGCTTCCTTGCTGGTCTTGACACACACACACACACACACACACACACACACACACACACACACACACACACACACACACACACACACACACACACACTCACACTCACACTCATATACACACACACACACACACACCCAGGGCCAGGGCCCTTCCAGAAGCATGAAGCTGAAAGAGGACCTCAACCCCATGCTCCTGCTGCTCTTCCAGCTAACGGTGGGGGTATACGGTCTCTTGACACGGCTGCCCTTCTACCTCCTCGGCTGGCTGGGGTCCGGGTCCCGGCCCCCCACCGGGGGCCCTCAGGCCCAGAGGGACCACCGTGACAAGGCCTGCTCCGTGTCGGGCGACCCCCAGGGGCCTTACAGGGCGCTGGCCTCCACCCAGAGGCTGGCCAGCACCCTGCAACCGGGGGTGGACACCCTGGACAAGATGTTTGAACACTCGGTGCAGAGCTTCACCCACAGGGACTGCCTGGGCACCCGGGAACTGATCTCAGAGGAGGACGAGCGGCAGAGCAACGGCAAGGTGTTGAAGAAGGTATGGAGTCTAATACTTTCCCACCTCACACCTTCACCAGCATGAGCCAGACTGTGAAAGGAGCTGAATCCACTGGGACCTAACTGTGATACAAGGGGCCGCTAAAATGACTAAAATAACTCATTTTAATAAATGGTACAAAATATAAACTGAGGTCTGACAGCAAGAACACTTACATTATGAATGAGGACAAATTATGGCAATGAGACACATGATGGAAAGAGAGCTTGGTTAGCGCAAAGCTTTCAGAAATATTTTTTCAATACTACTGCAATTAGCTATTTTAAAGGGGCTATATTAATTGTTCCTTGGTTATAAGGTGGTTTATAAGTGTGTTTTCGACATGCTATAAAATGAGGATTGTGTAGCTTGTGGTTCAAATACCCGCCTCCTATAACAACAGCAGCTTCAGATTTTTCCATGTGTTGGCTGGTCAATTAGAAGTAACTCTCAGCTCCAACAAGAAAGAAGGGGGACAGATGGAGAGTGAAGAGGGAGCACTGAGAGGGAGAACAGGGTCTGGTGCTGACCTTTAGCAATGCAGTGACAGGGCCTCTGTTTACTCAGAAGGTTCCACTCAAATCACCTGACAGTTAACAACACATACTTACTTACTGTGATGGCCCAATGCAGGTTTTTGTGCATATTTGTGTAGGATAATAAAGGCTATTACATTAACTTGCGAAATCATTTAGATTTACCAGAGTTACCATACCAATTGCATTTGCCTGAAACATTTAATCCACTTATAGCTCAATGTTGAAACACCGGTTCAACAAAGGGTTTACCTTGTGTGTGTGAGGCTGCTGCGCTTTGAGAAGTAGTGTGTGTGTGTGTGTGTGTGTGTGTGTGTGTGTGTGTGTGTGTGTGTGTGTGTGTGTGTGTGTGTGTGTGTGTGTGTGTGTGTGTGTGTGTGAGTGTGAGTGTCCAATGCTGCACTGGCTAAGATCAAGCAATAGGTGCCACTATAACCCCAATGAAAGATATGAAGAAATAAATAAAGCAATGTGATCTTGAAACAGCTCGTGCTGGTGGTTCTTCTTGTTTGTATTTCAATGTTACATTGGGGTTTCCGTGGTTCGTCTTACAGTATTGGTGGTGTTTGATTTAAGTTTTGGACTTAAATTGCATCTGGATGTATTATTTAAATGTATAGCATATACGAACACCTCATGGTTCTTAAACATACAGGATCCTTATGATGGATCTGGTGTGTGTGTGTGTGTGTGTGTGTGTGTGTGTGTGTGTGTGTGTGTGTGTGTGTGTGGTGTGTGGTGTGTGTGTGTTGTGTGTGTGTGTGTGTGGTGTGTGTGTGTGTGTGTGTGTGTGTGTGTGTCGCTGTGTGTCTGTGGCTGTCTGTGGCTCTCTCTCACTCTTCCCTATCTCTCTCTGCAGCAGGTCCTGGGGCAGTACGTGTGGATGTCCTTCCAGCAGGCCCAGCAGGCTGCCTCAGAGCTGGGCAGTGGGCTGGCCGCGCTGGGCCAGCAGCCCCACTCCAATATCGCCATCTTCTGTGAGACCAGAGCCGAATGGATGGTGGCTGCCCAGGCCTGCTTCCTGCACAGCTTCCCAGGTCAGACACACACACTCATATTAAAACAAGAATTCATGCCCCTTTGCTGTAACGCATTCACAGTTCACGTGTGGAAATGCCTTGTTTGTTGTTGGACCATGTCAGTGTAGTTCGTTCTTCTCTTGTACAATATTAAGGTGGTTAAGCTATACGTTATAATAATTCATTATCCTCACACTGAACACTGTGGAGAGACAGACAAATAGAGATAGACAGATATAGGGAGGGAGGGAAAGACAGAAAGCGATAGAAACAGAGAGAGAGAGAGTTTTGTGTTGATGGCGTCAGAGACGGGGTTGAGAGTCTACGTGAGCATCTGATGTTGATAGAAGCAACGAGGGAGTCAGCCAAGTGTCCCCCTAATGAACTCAAATACAGGGTGTGTGTATGTGTTTTTGGTGTGTGTGTGTGTGTTTGTGTATTTGTGTGTTTTTGGTGTGTGTGACTACATCTGTATAAGTCAGTACTTACAGTCCAAACCCAAAGAAAACCATTTGTGTAGTCTCTCAATACAAAATACATCTCTAAAATCCTGAAGCAGGAGAGAGTGTGTGTTTGTGTGTGTGTGTGTGTGTGTGTGTGTGTGTGTGTGTGTGTGTGTGTGTGTGTGTGTGTGTGTGTGTGTGTGTGTGTGTGTGTGTGTGTGTGTGTGTGTGTGTGTGTGTGTGTGTGTGTGTGTGTGTGCGTGCGTGCGTGTGCGTGTGGGCGCAGTGCATGAATGTGTGCGAGTGTGAATAAGGCCCACGACACACACACATACAAACACACTTACACACACACACATACAAACACACTTACACGCACGTACACACATACATACAAACACACGCACTGCAGGAAGTCTTGGACCACCAGTGTGTGGGGACATATTGTCACGTCCTTAAAGCAACACATTTTTTTTTTTATGAATTTTGTTTATGCAATCTATGATACATTTTTCTCTTTGTGTTTCCAATCCGTCTGTCCGTCTGACTGACTGACTGAATAATTTGCATACTCCAAATGTTTTTATTATTCAAGCCACTCGCAGGCAAGAATGAGTATACATCTGAGGTGTAGGCTACAAACTCGATTGACTATTTAGAAGTGCAAAAACGCCAACATATTCTTTCGTAGATCGTACCATCTTTCCCCATCTTTCCCCATCTTCGTTAAATGCGACTGCATCATCTTCTCCCACGATGGTCTCTCCAATTAGAACTATTCGTTTTGGTAGCGCTCTCTACAACAGAGACAATGCAGCAACGCCTCTACCCAAGTCCTGCCCCTGGAACCGCAAAGCCGTCTAATCGCATTTACATGAAGATGAAACCGAGAGGGTGAAAATGTCAAGAGAGGGTAAATTGGCGAGCGAAATTAAGCGGGTATAATACCCCGGTCAGTGTAAACGCGCGGACCGTGCTGGCATAAATAGACACACACATACATTCATTCATACACGCATACACACACACACACACACACACACACACACACACACACACACACACACACACACACACACACACACACACACACACACACACACACACACACACACACACACACACACACACACACACACACACACACGCACACAAAGACCCCCAAAGACCTCTAAGCAGCGTTCGGTAGCACACTTCCGATTGGACACCACATGTCACTGGTATGTGTGTGTCTGTGTTTGTGTGTGTATGTGTGTGTGAATATAGTGAGAATTACACTGTTTACATTGACATTGTTGTTTACAGTGCTAATGAAACTGTGCAGAACAGCCATGGTGTCTGAAGTGTGGTGTCAGGAGAGGATCCTGCTGCTGTACCACTCTGGGTCATAACGTAGGGCAGGGAGGGAGGGTTATACTGAGGGGACAGGAGCGGTTGTGAGGCCAGATCACACAATTCTGCTTCCTGCCTGCATGAGAAGATCCATGTGGCTCCTCAGGGACTGGACACAGCACTTCTGCAGAGTGATGACGACAGAGCCAGCAGCTCCCAGATCAGATTCATGTGGCTCCTCAGGGACTGTACACGGCCCTTCTGCCGGGGGATGACGACAGAGCCAGCCGCACCTTTTGTCTTATCTGCAGACCAGCCCGCCTGTCCTCTCTGATTGGTCAAACCACTTTGTTGTCTTTTCAGATAAATTCTTGCAGGATTGAGCACATGCTACCTGCAAGTTTAAAGAGACTATATTGATTGTACCTTTGTTGAAAGGCGGATTATAAGTGTTTTAGTACGTGCTATAAAAGGAGGTTGGTGTTGCTTGTGGTTTAAAGACATTCTAACTAGGGCTGTGCAATTAATCGAATTTCGATCGCGATATCGATTTTGGGGTCAAACGATCTCCAAACTCGTATAATCGAGTTGAAACGATTAATTTGAAGATGATGATTATGACATAGAAACACGTATAAGTATCCAAAATAAAACCTTTTCCGTGTCTAAGTGTACTGTCTGCCACAACATTCTGAATCTAACATTTGAATTTTATAAAAACATTTCATGAATACAATATAAGAGACGCGCAATATAAGATGCGTGCTGCATCAGGAAGTATGCCGTTGGCAGGAGGCGGGACATGCCAGTGAACCGCCAATCAGCAGCATCGGTCTACGCTGCTGATTGGCGGCTCACTGGCATGTCCTGCCTCCTGCCAACGGCATACTTCCTGATGCAGCACGCCTGTTTGATTGTACTCCCTCTCGCCGCGTTGAATGCTTTCGCATGCGCGTCTCTTATATTGTATTCATGAAATGTTTTTATAAAAATCAAATGTTAGATTCAGAATGTTGTGGCAGACAGTACACTTACACACGAAAAAGGTTTTATTTTGGATACTTATACGTGTTTCTGTGTGATATTTGATGGTCTTAGTATATATATTTTATTCATGAAATGTTTTATAAAAATCAAATGTTATATTCAGAATGTTGTGGCAGTGCACTTAAACAAGAAGAAAGTTAATTTTGGATACTTATACGTGTTTCTATGTCATAATTAACCCACCTCTTAGAACAACAGCAGCCTCTGATTGGTCCATGTGTTGGCTGGTCAATCTGAGAGAACCAGAGAGGATTAATTATACAAGGAAATACCAATTTACCTACAAGGGCCATGTCTGCTAAATCTCTTTCAGTCATGTTTACTTAATCTCTCGATACTCGTCATACTTTTCTTTGAGAGACATCACACAAGTTGCTCAATGTTAACTTTGACAGAAAAGGTGAGTGCACGTGCTGCTGATATATTATGTTATAAAAGGCAAAGCAAGTGTTACTGGGCTCCGCACATGGTCTGCCTGCATGGTACTATGGATGACTCTCAACCCGGGGATAAGATGTCTAGTTTCAAAGTGACAGCAGAGGTTAGCTGAACTAGCTGAAGTTACACACTGACACTAGCTGAAGTTACACACTGACACTAGCTGAAGTTACACACTGAAACTTTATTTTTCATTTCCATAACTCCAGCTGTAAGTGATGGCTTCCGTTTTCCTATGGAGGCTAACTTAATGTCTGAATGAGAATATAGATATAGATATGAATAAGTAGTGTGGTATATTTGTGTTTGTGTTGCAGTGGTCACTCTGTACTCTACTCTGGGGGTCCCGGCCATCCTCCATGTACTGAATGAGACCCAGGTTAGACATATTATCACCAGCAGTAAGCTCCTGGAGACCAAGCTCAAGGTGAGCAACACACACAGATGCAAACACACAGACACACACACACACACACACACACACACACACACACACACACACACACACACACACACACACACACACACACACACACACACACACACACACACACACACACACACACACACACACACACACACACACACAACTGAAATAACACACACCAACACACACAGATATATAACACACGCACAAGTCCAAAAAAAACTGATTTTATAGTCATACAATTTATAGTCATACTTTTGCTTGTGTTTGCGTGTGCTGGTGTGCTTGTGTGTGTGTGTGTGTGTCCAGGCCATTCTGACCCAGGTCCCCAGTCTTCAGCACATCGTGGTGGTGGGCAGCAGGGCCTCCTCTTGGCCAGACTACCCACAAGGCATCAGGATCAACAACATGACCGCCGTCCAGGAGCTGGGGGCGCGCCCTGAGAACGGTACAGACATGTTCACCTGACTGATTCTGTGGTCCTTTCTGTGCGGTTTCTGAAGACGACACAGCATGTCACGGGCCTGTTGATAAGGAAGCAGAGAGACCCACATTAACACACTCTGCCGTCCTCTTATCAAACCATGGAGGAGGCTGTGTGTGTGTGTGTGTGTGTGTGTGTGTGTGTCTGTCTGTCTGTCTGTCTGTCTGTCTGTCTGTCTGTCTGTCTGTCTGTCTGTCTGTCTGTCTGTCTGTCTGTCTGTCTGTCTGTCTGTCTGTCTGTCTGTCTGTCTGTCTGTCTGTCTGTCTGTCCTGTCTGTCTGTCTGTCTGTCTGTCTGTGTGTGTGTGTGTGTGTGTGTGTGTGTGTGTGTGTGTGTGTGTGTGTGTGTGGTGTGTGTGTGTGTGTGTGTGTGTGTGTGTGTGTGTGTGTGTGTGTGTGTGTGTGTGTGTGTGTTTGTGTTGGGTTTCCGGTGGATCCGTGAGGTCATGTGAATGAGGAAGTGCTCACATCTGCGTCAGATTAAGGTCAAGTAAAGGGGCCTGATGGTCTCTCTCTCTCTCTCTCTCTCTCTCTCTCTCTCTCTCTCTCTCTCTCTCTCTCTCTCTCTCTCTCTTCTCTCTCTCTCTCTCTCTCTCTCTCTCTCTCTTCTCTCTCTTCTCTTCTCTCTCTCTCTCTCTCTCTCTCTCTCTCTCTCTCTCTCTCTAAGGGAGGAGCCATGGTTGGGGCCAAGGGACCCACAGCAGCTTAGAAGGACATAGTCACTCGCTAACACACAGGCAGGCACTCATATAAACACATGCAGTACCACACACACACACATGCGGTCACTTATCCACACAAGCACAGAAAGTATTCACACAAACAAAGCAAGTAATGCACGCATTACATGAAATCACACACGTACGCATAAACACATTTGCCTACACATTCAGTCACTCATATACACAAACAAACAAACACACAGACACGATCTCTCTTTCTTTCTCGCTCTCTCGCTCTCTCTCTCTCTCTCTCTCTCTCTCTCTCTCTCTCTCTCTCTCTCTCTCTCTCTCTCTCTCTCTCTCTCTCTCTCTCTCTCTCTCTCTCTCTCTCTCTCTCTCATTCTCTCTCTCATTCTCTCTATCTCTCTGTCTTTCTGTGCCGCTGTGTCTCGCACGTCATCAACAGTGTGAGGGGTCCTGCTTAGTTTTTTTCAGAGCCAGCTGTGTGCCGACGTCTTCAAGCCCTCAGTGACACACACACACACACACACACACACACACACACACACACACACACACACACACACACACACACACACACACACACACACACACACACACACACACCACGCTGGAGACACAGAGAGAGCGAGCGAGAGAGAGAGAGGGCATGTCTCTTACTGTCTACATGCAGAGCTGGTCTTGATGCCAGACGAGGGCCCATAGTTCACAGTGTGAGTGTTTGTTTGGACTTCAGGAACAAGCGGGGGGGTCACGCTGACCCCTCTGTCCTCTCCCACACATCCACCACCTGCCGCCCGTAGCTCTGTCTGTCGTCCTTACACATATCTGAGGCCCTGGTAGAGATGGAGAGACGAAGCTGGCTGTTGCTCTATTATTCCATTTCAACGCAAGTGGTTTCGTTGAACTAAAAACCTTCATAATTGTCAGTAAGATATTCTCTATCTTACAGTTTCAACATATAATATAAATATATAAAACAATCCCTCATTCGCAGAATAGAAGAAGAAGCTCAGTTTATTGCAGTCGTTGTAATTCAGGTGCCTTTGTAGTAGACTCATGTCATTCAGCACTAAGAACTTTCCCTACACCATCATCTGACCAGAGCACCATCAGGATGGAAGGGCCCTTAAAGACACTTAAAGGCACTTAAAGAGCCTTTGGGCAATTTAGTATAGATTCCCTAGGTTGCTAGGACATGTCACGAACACACACACGCACACACAGCTCCTTCTGTGAGAGTCAAGCTGTATTTACAACAGACTGCAAGCATCTAGTGGCTGCCACATGTACACTTAAAAAAGTCTTGGGGAGAGAGGATTTCAAATGAACGAACAGGAGACCCTGAAGAAGGGGAATCAGAAGGCAGATGGAGGGACATCGATGGCGGGATGGCAGAATCAGGGACCCAGTCTGAGAAGTTAGCAGACAGGTGGAGCGTGCTCTGTGGTCCCCAGAGAGGCCCCTAGGCCTAATGTAGGCTCATGATCTCTGTTGCTCCATGTCTCTGAAACACAGGGTCCTCTTCTTTACCACCATCGTGGTCCACCTCCTGCTCTGTGTTGATTGGTTCCCTCCCTTTGTGTTTCCCCAGCGGCCCGCGGGAAAACGCGGCCACGGCCGGAGGATCTGGCCGTCATCATGTACACCAGCGGCTCCACGGGGGTCCCCAAGGGCGTGCTCATCTCCCACAGCAACCTCCTGGCGGGCGTCACCGGCATCGCAGAGAGGGTGTCTGGACTGGGGTAGGCCACCTCTTTCCGGCCTTGCTGACACCTGGCTGACTGAACGTGGACCGCAGGGCAGAGTCCTGCAATGGTCAATTTTTTGAGACCCGCCCGCACCCGCAAAGTTCAGCACCAGATCCGACCCATCACCCGTGATAATAGTAAACTCAAATCCGCACCCGCCCGGACCCGTTAATATTTGGCCCGTTACCCGACCTCAAATGAATGTGCTTTATTTTTATCACGCACTATTGGAGCACATTTCATCAAACAAAGAAATCAAAAGTCGCAGTAGTGACGTGATGGGTCAAGTATTGCATAGGCTAATGTATTTGCGATGTGGTAATGTTGTATGTCTATTGTATTAGACATACAATATTTCACTTTTTTTAAATTATGTTTTATTTCAGCAAACTAAAATACTGTTTTGGTTCTCATACGCTATCCTCCCGCAAGGAGTTATTTTCCTGCCCGTGAATTTTAGGGAAGTCACAATCCACCTGTCTTAGCATCTTTTATGCGGGTACCCGCCTGTTGCAGGACTGCCGCAGGGCTCACATCTGCATCTAGGGTATTTAGCAGAAGCTTTTATCGAAAGCCACTTAAATCACACATTCACAATCCGACAGGAAATATACCGTGTTAGGTGACAACCAGCTCTTCAGAAGCACTCTAAGGCGTCTTTCTCAGGGACACCTAGACACTCCGGGAAGGAGCCGGGGATCAAACTAGCAACCCTCTGGTTACAAGCCCATTGTCTTTTGAGTGAGACTTCTTGAAGAAGATGAAGATGTGAGATTGAATAAAGAACCCAAAGGCCGCTCCCTTTTTTACCGTCCATATGGAAGTAGTTCCTGGCTCTCATGGCTGTCTCCATCTTCTAATGAAGCTACAGTATTTACAGAGTTTTAGCAGAGCTCGGGTCAAGGAGCTCTTATGAAAGAGGACATGGTTCTTAGGTAGAGGTGACTCTAGTACATCTCGGTTGATCCACCCAACGTTTGAGAGGAGAACATCCTGGCGGAGCCGTTGTTTAGACTGAGCATGTTTCGCTCATCTATGAGAACGTATCGTTCATCAGTTAATGACTTGGTACCGTACATTTCCTACATACATCTCCTTTAAACTTACGAAGTCAACAATAACAACTGTATATGTGTATGTCAGTGGCAGTTGGGGGTTTTTAAAGTGAGGGAGGATGGACTGCGCGCTTGGTTGCCATTGGCCTGCTTAGACTGATAGTGGCCTATTGTGGCATAAGTATGTGACAATCAAGTCGCTTCAGGGTGTTTGGGTGAACTACAAAATAGCAGGATGGGATAATTGATAATTGATGTAAATTGATACAAATCCACCAGTGGCAGCATTGGACTTTGAAACCTGGTGGGCAGCATTTCTTGAACTGCAAGGGCAGAAGGAAAGGATGCAAAGCCAATTAGTCAAATCAGGGCCTATTTTTGCCCTCAATGAGTGAAGCTATTGGTTGTAATTTGGCTATGTTTATTTTGTGTTACAATTGTTTTAAGGAAAAATATAGCTGCGAGCAGCAACGTGGGTGTCAAGCATAATGTGACTCGATAAACTAATTCCGCCGGACAGACGTAATCGGCCGGGCGTACATAATCGGCTAGGCGGCTACATGACGACCGTCTCGGTAATCTGTAATAACGACGGCTGGTGGGATGAACTAGCATTATGCGAGTATGCGTCAATGTTTACCAAATGGAAAAATGACCCTACCTAGTGGTAAGGGCGCATTATCGTCTGCCCGACAGAACAAATGACACAAATACATATGGGGATTTGGAACAATATCCCTAACAGAGACACAATGTAAACAAGCATCCGCTCATAAGACTATGAGCCAGGTTTGGTTTGGATGCATGAAGGCCTTGCAGAGAAATGAGCTCACTTCCTGTTTGACGTCCCCCTGAGGTCAAAGGTCACCTAATTGTTTGGATGTCCACATAATGATGTCATGAGTCTATTTACAAAGTTTGGCTATGATATGTTAAAGAGATGCGAAGAACAGGCTTGCTTCCTGTTCCACGGCTTTGCCGTCAAGTTTGATTGGCTGTCACGGTCAAACGGTTTTGAATTAGAAAAATCTGTTTGGCAGATTTGTTCAGCTTGATCTGAAGATCATATATGGGAAGGTTCATGATGATTGGGTTTGGCTATGATATGTTAAAGAGTTGGTGAGAACAGGCTTACTTCCTGTTTGGCGGCTTTGTCGTCAAGTTTGATTAACGGTTTAACGGTTTTGAATTTGAAAAGGCTGTTTGGCAGATTTGTTCGGCTTGACCTGAAGATCACATAGGGCAAGTTTCATGATGATTGGACATAATTTGTGGCCTGTGAATATGTAGTGTTGATATTGACAACTTTCAACATGGTGACCAGTAGGGATGGGTCAGAATATTTGATTATTCGATTATTCGTTCCTGAGGATCAAAGTCAACTTTTAACATTTTAACATTTTTTCCCATTCAAATAAACAAGAATTAACAGATGGAACTAATGTTGGAGTCCAAGGTGTCCAAGGGCATTATCCAACATTAGGTAGTCTAGTCTGCTCAGCTATACACCAGAGAGCTAACAACATTATGCATTGTACATATTTATAATTCGAAATTTGTCCCATCCTTAATACCACAGATAATCTAGGGTCTATAGCATATAAGCGCGTTGTCTGATTACAGTTGAATTTATTTTTCACAATTTGCCAGCTCTCGTTTTGAAGGCTGAACAGACAATTTGACTGGAACTACTTAGCAGTAATTTTTTGCGTTTAAGATACTAAGTGATTTCTTGCCGACGATCCATGGCTGCCTTTGTGAATGTCGGCACACATCGAATAATCGATTATTCGTTCATACCACCCACCGATTATTCGACCATGGAAAATTTGAGTTATTCACATCCCTAGTGACCAGGCTTTGCCGTCAAGTTTGATTGGCTGTCACGGCCTAACGGTTTTGAATTTGAAAAGGCTACTAGGCAGGTTTGTTAGGCTTGGTCTGTAGATCATATAGGGCAAGTTTCATGATGATTGGACGAAATATGTGGCCTGTGGATATGTAATATTGATATAGACAACTTTAAACATGGCGGCCAATTTCTGATTTTGCCATGAGAAATATTTTATTAGCTATATGGGGCGGTCTGACAGTATCACCAGACATTGAAAATAAGTTTGAAAAACACTCATGAGAATAGAGGAGTTAAAACACATCTTCATTAATTATAGCGCCCCCTAGAGGTCGATGGTCACCAAATCATTGAGTGTTCCCATGATGATGTCATGGTTCTATTTACCATGTTTGGTTATGATGTGTGAAAGGGCTGCTGAGATATTGGCTTTCTTCCTGTTTGGTGACTTTGCGGTCGAATTTGATTGGCTGTAGCTGCCAAATGGTTTTCAATTTGAAAAATCTATCGATGTTGTGTATCAAGCATGGCCTGAAAATCATGTGTGCCAAGTTTCGAGATGATTGGACAAGATTTGTGATAGGAGTAGCATTTTGAAGGTTTTTGACATAAACCAAGATGGAGGAAAATCCATCATGGCGCAAAATGACGACATAGGCTGCGTTGAACTCGGCTTGGATCAAGGAATCCAATGATACCTTGTTTGTGAATATTGGATCAATGGGTCAAAAGTTATAGACATGAATGCATGTCCAACTTTGACCTGTTGTTGGCGCTAGAGATGATGAGCTAGCGACCTCAAATTAGCTTGATGTGCTAATGGGACTGTCCCAGTGGTGTAGTCTATTTTATTGTAGTGGGTATACTGGGATGATTCCCTCCCAGCCTCATACACCCATCCCGCTGGTACGTGTACGTGTGCGTCGCTTATGGGGTGTCGCACCACACTACGTCTACAACCTGCTGCATGGATTTAAGAGTGCAACGATTATCAACAATCATGGAAAGCTGAATAGGCTAATCAGTTGAGCAGTATGAACAAATAGAACACAAAAATGACAAGTTGTACTTTGTGTATCTAAAGTAGCAATAGCACCTGCTAAACATGGTCAAAACCTATTCCCTATTCCAAAATTCCCTTGTCTGAAACTCAGTCCACAAGGCTGGTCAGGGGTTCTCATCTAAAAGTAACAAGGAGATGTACAGTGGGATTAAAACATTGTCTTCTGTTGACTACTTGTTATGTGGTATACACATTATTATGGGAGAACTGGACACACACACACACACACACACACACACACACACACACACACACACACACACACACACACACACACACACACACACCACACACCACACACACACCACACACACACCACACACACACACACACACTTTTCTGTTGTGTCTTTGCTAGTCTCCGTAGCTGTGGTAGTGGCATCTCCTGCTGCAGGGTCAACCGAAGTGGCAGCAGTAGATTTTGGGCCAGGCTTAAAACTAACTAAAACACTGAAATAGTGTAGTTTGCTTTTCGTATTGTAATATTGTAATTGTAACTTTCAATCTGTTTGGGTGGCCAATCACAGCGCAAGGGAGGGGCTTGGCCCGCCAACTAACATGCAGAGATGCAGGGGCAGCTTTGCGCTTCGTAACAGAGACAGGGCAGCGCGCGAGCGTACAGGGGGAATTTTATGAATGATGAATGTAGGCGATATCTTCCCCTGCTAAAAGTATTTTATTGCAGTTATACCCAACCTGTATTTGCGAAAAATAAACACTGAAGTGAAAGTTCTGTCACAAAACAATTGAACGTATCCGTCCACATTTTTAAGTGGGCATACGGAAATCCTGGAGCATTCCTAGTGGGTATACGGCGTATTCCTGCGTATCACGTAGACTACACCACTGGACTGTCCTGAACCAGTACGCCAAATTCCGCACCAAGGCGTTCTATGGGCTGCCATAGACTCCCACAGAAGGATAATAATAATAGGAACTCATGCGGAAACAATAGGTTGTCTTGCAGCTTCGCTGCTTGATACCCAATAAAGAAACAATAGCCTACCAAAAGTGATAGCATTTAAAATGCATCATGCTCTGAGTCATTCAACAACCTTTCCAGAATATTTCAAACAGAATGTGGATGGTAATGGATGTTTCAGAATGTGGGTCATGGTGTTAAGCCAATTAAGTTTGAGGGACTTCATTCATGGATCAAGTCAACCCTCCAGCTCCGCATTGGCCGCTGGCAGCCCGCCCGCAGGCTCCGCAGCCCGGCCGCGGGCTACGGAAACGTCAATATAAGCAAACTGTACAGTACCGCAACGAACATTAGCACACCGCTCGATGGAAACGAGGCATTTGACTGAGCGGGTTCGTTGGTTCTCGTAACCTAGACTTGAGGGGATAACCCCTCCCTCCGGGCTGCTCCACAGCCAGGACTCCTGCTTATTGGTTCAAAGCGCAACCAGGGCTTCAGCCTATTCATGAATAGATGTAGGCGGGATCCCGATCCCTTAGCTAGTCACACCCCCTCAGAGGAGGACTTTCCACCTCTCCCATTGAACCCCATGTTATTCACCGGCCGCCAACACTTTCGGGGAAATGAATGGGAATCAATGGAGGCTGAGGGAGGAACGTCCTCCCTGAAGTAATTGTCAATAGGCGATAGGGGCTGCTAATGTCCCTTTACCCACGGAAACAAACATAACATATACATATATAGTCTGGACAATCTACATTTTTTATTCTCAACAATGTTCAATGTTCTAGGATCTTCCTCCCTCTCCTCACTGAAGAAGCCTCCACTGGTGTATGTGTATGTGTGTATACATATATATTATGTGTGTCATCTCTTAACCCCAAAGTAGAAAATACTTAATGACCAAATATGTCAAACAATTCTCTGAGCAGCATTAGGACAACATGGACCCCTGACTGTTCCCCCCCAGCTAGTCTGTTGGCTCCCAAACCAAACCGGTGACATTTAGGGCTGCTGTTGTTGTTTACTGGCAGTTTCCACTCAGCAGCTCAGTATGGAAACTTTAGAAGCTCCCCTCCAATCCTCTCCTTGTTCCTTGAATATCCCCAGAAGCCTCATGTGCCGTAGAGGAGAGTAGAGATGGACCCCCATCAATCAGCAGGGACCTCCTCAAGGGCAGCTGACAGGTTTCTGATAGCAGTACATCATCATTGTTGAGAAAACATGTTGGAGTAATCTCGCATTCCCAAGCCCTGCACCATCCTGCCCAATGTGTCACAGCCCATACTAGGGCCCAGGGCTGCTGGGATATGTAGTTGTGGGGCAGCTTCAGTGGAAGAACTGGTTCAGGAAGTGGGAGCCATTCATTTAACCCACTAGCATTTTACCTTTACAGGTTTTCTGAGCATTTGTATCAGTCATATGATGCTGTCCTGAATAACCTTATGGGGGTTTCCAAAGGGGTCCCATGGGGCTCTGTACCCCCTTAGGGTACAGATCGGCTGATTGGCTAAGCAGCCAAAGACACCACATGTGTTTACACCTCCCTTCCTCCCTGGAGAGGAGTGGGCGACGGGAGGCTTGAGAGGAAGTGCAGAAGAGAGGGAAAGGGGAGGACTATGGAAAGAGGGAGGATATGCGATGGGGGATGAGAAGGATGGGAGGTTACGGGGGTCAGGTCCGTTCTGATGTCCAGACCAGAGGCTCCATACACCCTCTGCTTCAACCATCAGGACAATGTTCTCAACAATACAAGAATACAATCCGTAGTAATTTTTTCCAATTAAATGTGACCTGCTGTGTTTCTGTGTCTGTGTGGTGCGTGTGTGGTTGGGTGCGTGAATGTGTTGGCGTGCGTGTGTGCGTGTGTGTGTGTGTGTGTGTGTGTGTGTGTGTGTGTGTGTGTGTGTGTGTGTGTGTGTGTGTGTGTGTGTGTGTGTGTGTGTGTGTGTGTGTGTGTGTGTGTGTGTGTGTGTGTGTGTGTGTGTATTTGCAGTGAGGAGGACACCTATATAGGCTACCTGCCGCTGGCCCACGTGTTGGAGCTGAATGCAGAGCTGGTGTGCCTCGCCCACGGCTGCAGGATCGGATACTCCTCCCCCCTCACACTGGCTGACCAGGTGCACTCCCCCAGGACGACACAGAGTACTTCTCAAATCGTGTACTGTCACACTTCTACCTGGTAGTACTACGTGGTGGTACTACAAAGTAGTAGTAGGAAGTATCGCCTTGTCCAAGATATTATCAAAAGCCCATACTTAATTACTGCAGTAGTTATCTTACCGTTAATAACATTTGTTTTAACACAATACCTTCAATAAAACAAGGAGGAGTAGCAGGTCTAGTGGCGCAGCAGCATGGGATGATTATGAATCACCACTGAAGAGGGATATATTACATATACATATTAATATCTAACCCAACCACCTATTTGACATGGTTTATGTTTCTATGATGAGATCAGAAAGTGCATGACTTGACCCTTGGGGAAACTGAGGTGGCGGTACTGTGTGTGTGTGTGTTATGTTCATCATGTATCCTATGCCCTAGTCATCTATGATCAAGAGAGGCAGCAAAGGGGACAGCAGCGTGCTGCAGCCAACGTTGATCGCCGCCGTGCCGGTACGTTACCCCACTGAAACCTGCTTATGTTTGTCCCCCCTGTCGGCCAAACCATGTCTAGAGGCCCTCGTGATGGAATCTCATCCTCCACATGCTTCATACCTCCCTGGGGCCTCATTACAGAAAAAAATCCTAACTTCTCATTCTAACTTAAGTTAGGGACTCAAAGATTGGAAAAATCCTAATTTCCTATTACAGAAGCAGTCCCTAACCTGTTGGCCGTTTCCTATCTTATTTTTGGCATCCTATCTCATCTTAACTTTTTCGATCGGCAATCGTCAGGTTATGTCTGCTTCTGCACTCAGAGTGTGCATGAGATTGATAGAATGAGTTACTTTTAACGTTAACAGAGACTGTTGAGGATCTTTGTTAATGAGGGCAAGCTAGTAGCACTAGTACTACGGTCAGCTACGTAAACATCGTGACATCATAGCAGCGCAGAGGAGAATGCAGAGGAACGTCTCCACCTCCTTGTTCGCCCAAGCAAGCGTTTTACGCGACATGTTCTCAGCGTTCAACCGTCAAACTCAGTGCAGTGCAGTCCGGGGTGAACTGCAGCATGGAGGAGAAAGTGATTGTTGCCGTTTGCGATCTCCGGAGCTCTATATATAATAGTATTATAATATAATTGTATATAATATCACGGCCAAAAGCTCTGTGCGCCTCCGGATGGCCGTAGCGTGGGGAGCTCTCATAGGGATTGGGCTTCTCGGGGTTTGTTTACCGGCGTTGTTATGGTTTCCGGTCTTGTATGTTCCAACGGTTTGTTAGGTTTGTTTGTTTGTTGTATCCCCATGTCACCCGGAAGTGACGATTCTGTCGACCAATCAACGGAGGGGGTGTGTAGCTCGAATTTTCCGGCACCCTTTCAGGCGTCTCAGTACCCCAACGGAGGAGTACTGAAGACGAGGGCAAATGGAGTACGGCTCAGTCCGGGTCATGCCCACTTTTGGCAGAAAGGAAAGGAAGGTTAGGAAACCTGCTTCAGTAATATCAAAACCCCTAAATGCCTTCCTATCTCAAGATAGGATAGGATTTCAGAGTTAGGAGGTTTCTGTAATGAGGCCCCAGGTCCTTAATTGAGGCAAAGATCATTTCTCTACAAAGGGCGGCGTGCATTCTTTTCATTAGCCTTTTTCATAATCTAAATCTTTTGTGTGTAAACATGTAAAGCATGTAAATACACACAAGCACAGACACATGCTCACGCGCACACACAGCACACACACACACACACACACACACACACACACACACACACACACACACACACACACACACACACACACACACACACACACACACACACACACACACACACACACACACACACACACCACACACACAAGGGCGGTCGTGGAGAGGGAGGGTGTCTGGAAACCATTCACAGCTGTAAACAGAACGTGAGAAGACCCTGTGTGGATGTCCCCATGGCATGCATACACACACACATATACACACACACCCAAGGCAAAATGTTTTCTATGATATCTACAAGAGTGTTCGTCATCCCATGTCCATTTCCTCTTTCAATCTCTCTGTTTTAATTCTAATACACACACACAGCCACGGGCGCACACACACCCACACACACACATACACACACACACATACACACACACACACACACACACACACACACACACACACACACACACACACACACACACACACACACACACACACACACACACACACACACACACACACACACACACACACTGGCCAGCTGTTTTTAATTGTTTGTTTATTGTGAGTATTTCTCTTCCTCTCTGAGCTCTCTGTTGAAGGGTTGGTTTGAGTGGGTTCCTGAAGGGCAGACCATCTCCTTAGGGGTTCCAAGAGCAGTCGGAAACCGACACAGTGTCCAGTCACACAAAACTGGAGCTCAGCATGTCACGATACCAGTCCCATAAGCACAGTCCCAGCATCCGCCTCAGACCATTGCTGCATCAACTCTCTTTCTGCTGAACAACCACAGAGAAGTTGGACCACGTTTCCAAATAAGCATGGAACGAACAAAAGCCAGACTATGATGCCAATGGTCCCAGTGTTCACAGTCCCCCCCACAGCCCAATACGAGGCAATTCTCTCTTAGTATTAGGAACTAGCCTTTAAACACCACAAGGTGATCCATATCACACAGTGTCTCTGTTCCCGTTGGGTTCCTGATCTCCAGCTGCTGGCTGAGGCCTGGCTTACTTCAACCTGAACACGTTGTTACTCAGAGCACTGGCCAGTAAGAAGTCCTCTGGTGTTTACCAGAGCAGATAATGAAGACAAAATGCTAGCTGGAGGCAGACTCACTCTTACAATGTCTTCTTCTCTTGCCAGAGACTATCTTGCCACTGTATATTAAGCTTTGTGTAGCAGACCAGTGGACGGTACTGGTAATCAGCCATCTGAGAGTTCCTTTGTACCAGAGCCAGCTCCCTGTCACCCCATACTGCAGCAGACCTGACACACGGCGCAGGAATGCTGGGGCTGGGGCCAGGCCTGGTGGCTGTGTTAGTAGCTGAGGGTGGCTGCTGGGCTGGACTAGGTCCTCAGGGAAAGGAGACAGGAGTCTAGGACCCACATTTTAGAACAACTCGTCCCCGTCAAACTTCTAATGCTTTTGGGTTATCTTCTGTCTGACTGGTATACCATGTTCACCAATCTAGCAGTCTCTCTCTCTCTCTCTCTCTCTCTCTCTCTCTCTCTCTCTCTCTCTCTCTCTCTCTCTCTCTCTCTCTCTCTCTCTCTCTCTCTCTCTCTCTCTTCTCCTCTCTCTCTCTCCTCTCTCTCTCTCTCTCTCTCTCTCTCTCTCTCTCTCTCTCTCTCTCTCTCTCTCCCTCCCCCCTCAGGAGATCATGGACCGTATCTACAAGAGCGTGATGGCCAAGGTGGAGGAGATGAGCAGCCTGCAGAGGACCCTCTTCGTCCTGGCCTACCACTACAAGCTGGAGCAGCTCAGCCTGGGCCTCGCCACGCCGCTGTGTGACAAGTGGGTGGCAGGAGGCGGGCACATGAGACCTGCCAATACACACATGTTTAATGGCCTGCATCCATGTGTCAATGCTGCACACGTTAGGTTTTACACATGCGTCAGGCACACATCTCCTTGTTCTCTTCACTCCAAGACCCTGACTGTAGAGACATCAGCCTGTAACTTCTCCTATAGCCCCATAATCTCCCAGCACTCTGACTTCACTCCAAGACCCTGACTGTACAAACATAACTTCTCCTATAGCCTCATAATCTCCCCCGCTTCCTGTCCTCCAGGCCATAATCATCATGTCATCGCTTGTCTTCTCTCTCGTCAGTGCTTTTACATAGTTTTTCCTTCCATCCTCCCCCATACGTGTTTTGATTTCTCCCGGTCTGCATTTCCCTCCATTCATCAACTGCTGTCACAAATGAATCAATCATATAACTTCTGTGCAAAAATGTCTCTGAAAGTTACACGATTGCAAAATCGTGTAACTTTTTTTACTTGGTTTAAAGTGGAAGTGAACCCCCTGTTTCTGCTGGGAGTCCACCCCTAGGAGATTTTAAAAATGTCTTTTGGGCTGAGTTTCTAGGAAGGAGGGCGCATGTTGTCCCCATGGTTATGATCCCTGGTCACTCTGTGATTATTTTCTGTAAGAAAGGGGTCGTTGTGTATAATGACTGACGTTGCATATGAAACGCGCCACAAAACCATGGCGTTATTGTAGCACGCAATCGGACCACATCAGGTCTAGCGGTTTAGAGCAGTGGTTCTACCTTTCCTCTGAACTGCGGTCGGGCATTTCCGCATCAGGTGGCATTGAAATAAATGCATCCACTTTTCGAGAAACAACCAAATCCACTCGCTCCGCCCATAGCATAAAACACACAGACAAAACACACATAGCACATTCACAGGGTACTCCTGGGGCCTCCTCTAAACCGAGTTTATGTTGTCCCCCTGCTCCCAGGCTGGTGTTTGGGAAGGTGCGGGCCCTGCTGGGGGGCCGGACGCGGGCGGTCCTGTCGGGGGGGGCGCCCCTCTCCGCCGCCACACACCGCTTCATGAACGTGTGTCTGTGCTGCCCGGTGGTGCAGGGCTACGGCCTGACGGAGACCTGCGGGGGGGGCACCCTCAGCCAGCGTAAGGACCTCCACACACATGTATATAATCATGTATATATACATATGTATAAATATATATATGTATGTATATAGGTAGGTAGGTAGGTAGGTAGGTAGGTAGGTAGGTAGGAAGGTATGTATGTATTTATGTATGTGTATATATACATATAAATATACATATACTCTATATACATTACACATGTAGAAAACATACCGGTATACATATATATATATATACATACATATAAATATATATATTTATACATAAATACATACATATACATAGCTATATACATATTCCTATATGTATAGCATGGTATCAGGGCCGTGTTAAGGGGTGTGTCCACACAGTCCAATCTAGCAGTTGATAGGATTTCAACTACCAACTCAATCCAAATGTTAGAGAAAATGGTTGTTTCTTTGCATGATGTTGTTATCCCCCTTCTGGAAGGACCCATTGTCAGATGGGATGTTTGGCCTTAGTTCAGCACGTTTGGTAAAGTGTACATCCTCCATCCTGAGTTGTACTGGGCCACTCCTGGATCAGACACTCAAACCAGTCGCCCAGTCTCCCCCTCAGACCATTGTTGTCATAGGCAGCCCTCAAGTCATATGAACCTCCGGTGGGGGGGTTCGATGGAAGTTCCTTGGTGGGGCAAGAAGGGAGGAATGTTCACAAACGTCAATGAAGTTAAATAGCTTGTCTGTCTTTGTGTGTGTGTGTGTGTGTGTGTGTGTGTGTGTGTGTGTGTGTGTGTGTGTGTGTGTGTGTGTGTGTGTGTGTGTGTGTGTGTGTGTGTGTGTGTGTGTGTGTGTGTGTGTGTGTGGTTACAGTGTGGGACTACAGCACTGGGAGAGTGGGAGGACCACTGGTATGTTCTGAAGTCAAGCTGAAAGACTGGGTTGAAGGTCAGTTACTTGGGAACAGTATTGTGCACTCTCCCTCGAATGAATCTCCTCTTATCATATATCAAGTCTAATATTATGTCTCCATCCTATCTCATATCATATCGTCCTCATATATCTCATATCATTTATTATACCTCATATCATAACTCCCTCATATCATACCTTGTATCATATTTCCTTAAATCATATCTCCATATCATATATCTTCCTCATCATATCTCATATCCCCTCATATCATATCCATCATATCATATATTTCCCTTATATCTTATCTAATATCTCCCTCATATCAGATCCCCCTTATATATCTCATATCTTCTCATATCATATCTCCCTCATATATCATCTCATACCATATCTCCCTCACATCATATCCCCTCATATCATATCCCATATCCCCTCCTATCATATCTCATATCATATCTCCTCATATCATTGTATTATAATTGTCTGGCTGCAGCTCTTCTCAGAACGTTCCTCTGAGCATCAAACTCCAACTGCTGAATCTCTTGGTGGTTACTTCTCTTGTTATATTTTGTGGCCTACATGTCATAGTTCACCTCATCTCCTCCTTTTGTAGCTGGTTACCGTAGCACCGATAAGCCCTACCCACGGGGAGAGATCCTGATTGGTGGAGGCAACGTATCAATGGGTTACTACAAGAAGGATTCTAAGGACCAGGAGGACTTCTTTGTTGACGACTGCGGCCAGAGGTGGTTCTGCACCGGAGACGTGGGAGAGGTCCACCACGACGGCAGTCTGAAGATCATCGGTGAGGAGGGAGGGAGGGGGAGGGGGAGGGAGGGAGGAGGCATGGAGGAGGAGGGGAGGGAGGAGGAGGGAAGTGAGGAAGAAGTGAGGGAGGCAGGGAGGGGGAGACAGGGAGGAGGGGGGGAGGCAGGGGAGGGAGGGGGGAGGAAGAGAGTGATATGGGTGTGATGAGCATACAAAGGATGCTAAGGTGTCTCCTGCTGCAGACCGTAAGAAGGACCTGGTGAAGCTCCAGGCTGGAGAGTATGTGTCGCTGGGGAAAGTGGAGGCGGTGCTGAAGAACTGCCCACTGGTGGACAACATCTGTGTCTATGGCAACAGGTGGGTGTCTGTCTGTCTGTCTGTCTGTCTGTCTGTCTGTCTGTCTGTCTGTCTGTCTGTCTGTCTGTCTGTCTGTCTGTCTGTCTGTCTGTCTGTCTGTCTGTCTGTCTGTCTGTCTGTTCTGTCTGTCTGTCTGTCTGTCTGTCTGTCTGTCTGTCTGTCTGTCTGTCTGTCTGTCGTCTGTCTGTCTGTCTGTCTGTCTGTCTGTCTGTCTGTCTGTCTGTCTGTCTGTCTGTCTGTCTGTCTGTCTGTCTGTCTGTCTGTCTGTCTGTCTGTCTGTCTGTCTGTGTGTGTGTGTGTGTGTGTGTGTGTGTGTGTGTGAAGGATGTTTTAAGGCCACTTGAAGGATTTATTGCCATCTATTCGTATGTAGATAATGCACAATGTTTTTAAAGTTGTAGTTGTTTCTGAGCTACAGGTTAAGACCAATAGAGCTGACGAGCTCTAACTCTCTACCGTCATTATTCTCTTACATTTAAATTGAGTGGATTGAAACTTCAAGATTCAAGATGGTTTATTGTAAAATGCACAACAATAACAGCAGCAGTCGCTGGCAATGAAATACTTGAGTCTCTGGCTCCTTCAACATTATGCATGATAAAAATAAAAGTATAAGAGAAACAAGAAAGTGCATGGTGCAACTGGACATTAAATAATTAGAATAAAATAAAAAATTAATAATAATAACATTAATAAATATAGTTGCAAGCAACCCTGAAGGGGTCCTAACCCTATGGCCTAAGGCCTAACCCTAAACCTAAGGCCTAACCCTATCCCTTTACCGGAAGTTAAAATATCAAAACAAACACCAACCATGTTTCTAGCGAATACTGTCAAAATCCACTGTCAAACGGACGTTTTTTTTAATTACGTATGTACCGCTTTAAGGCCCAGCCAGCATTGTGGAATGGTCGTGGTTCAGAAAGAAAACTTCAAACAAATGCATCCAATTGCTATTTTCAGATATCGACTTGAAATTTGGCATTGGTATACTATAGCCATATTCGACTGCCGAGCATACGTGTTTTTGACTCAATGTTAGAGCTGTTTAAAAATCGGAGATATGCATGTATTTCACTTTAAAATGTATATCTCGGCCGTCTTTGTCCTTATTGCTATGAATTTAACACCATTTAGTCCCACAGTCACCTGGTACATGTGTGCTGAGTTTGCAGCTTTTACCACTTTCGACGCCAATGGAGTTAATGTGTGGGTGTTTAGTCAAGTTGTGGTCACTGCACTATATCCAAATGGTCTGACCGTATGGGTTGTATGGTAAAAGTTGTTCATCATGACTAATGGTGCATGTATAACAAGTTTCATACATATGCACTTTCCTAGTGGAAATGGCAGCCTGTTGAGTATGTTGCAATTCAAAGGCTTGTTATAGCTTCACCTATAGTTCACGAGTTCTACAAGTCAGCCAATTTTTTGAACTTTTGAGACACGGCTGATTTTGTCAGGAAAAGAAAAATAATAATAATACCAACGATTACAATAGGGTTCCTACGGATTTCGTAGGACCCCTAATAATAATAATAATTATAATAATACCAACGATTACAATAGGGTTCCTACAGATTTTTGTGTGTGTGTGTGTGTGTGTGTGTGTGTGTGTGTGTGTGTGTGTGTGTGTGTGTGTGTGTGTGTGTGTGTGTGTGTGTGTGTGTGTGTGTGTGTGTGTGTGTGGTGTCCAATAACCTCCTCACCATGCTGTGCTGTGCAGTGAGGAGTCGTACGTGATTGGCTTCATGGTGCCCAATCAGAAGCAGCTACTGGAACTGGCGTCCAAGCGTGGTGTGAGCGGCTCGTGGGAAGAGCTCTGCCGGCACCAGGCCGTGGAGGAGATGGCCCTGGAGGTCATTGCTGAAGCTGCGCTCGCAGGTGAGAGCTGTGATGGGATTCAGGGATGTTTGTCTGATGATAAACAGCCCCTTCTATCCATGGTCTAACTGTACGTTCACGGAAAATTAGTGCCAAAAGTCATGTGACAAACAAATGTCCTGTGATTCACACTACAGGACATTTGTTTGTCAGGTGACTTTTGCCACTAATTTTACGTCTTGCTGATCCACACACAAATGCATTCAGATCCACGCGCAACTTTTAATTCTGTACTTGTAGAATTGTTTTGTAGTTGAAGGAATTTGTTTTGTACTTGAAAGATTTTAGTTTGTACTTGAAAGATTTTAGTTTGTACTTGAAGAAATACGTTTCTGAGTGTGTGTGTGTGTGTGTGAATCATTGTGCGTGAGTAAAACACGTTTTGTGTGTGTGTGGATCATTGTGCGTGAGTAAAACACGTTTTGTGTGTGTGGGGGGTTTTGGCATGATTCTACCTCCATAGTTTATCGCTCAAAACGCTTTACAGCTTTTGGTGTGAACGCACAGTAAGGGCTGCTCGCTTTAAACCTTTAACTACATTATTGAATTATTTTCAGTTTATCAATTAATGAAAATATATGTATATAGGAACTGGTGTCTCTGATGCCTGGGAGGCATCAGACAGGTGGACATAAGGTGGACAGGTGGTCCTCAAGGAGATGTTTCATAAGGTGGTCCTCCACTAGATGTCTCATACGCAGTGTTTGTAATAATGCTGTTTAAAAGAGGCAACGCTGTTATATTTTCAGGGGTAATCTAATTCATTACTGTTTCCGTTGTTACAACGCCGTTACCGTTAATGTACGTTAAATGCGGTGCGTTACTAGGAATTCATTGAATAAACTGTGTAATCCGAACGCACCCCTGGCCCCAAACACAAACTGCTAGCAAGGAGACCGGGTGGATTAACAAGATACGTGATTATGATTGTCTAAGGAAGAGTCATGTTTCATGGTAGCCAATCGGAGCCAGTGTTTTTACACACAAATCAGGATGCGCGCCACACACACACACGCACACGCACAGACCAAACAGATTTGATGAAGCAGCAGAAATGGCGAGTCCGGGGCAATCCGATGAAAAGTTGGCATTTTCTGTAGTATTCGGCAGATGTTCCACAGCCTTTGCAACCAAGCAAATAAAAATTCAGTTGGAAGCACAGGTCAGAAAATTAGAATATCGTGCAAAAGTTCGTTTATTTCAGTAATTCAACTGAAAAGGCCAAACTAATACATTATGTAGATTCATTACATGCAAAGTGAGATATTCCAAGCCTTTATTTGTCATAATTCTGAAGATTATTTCTTACAATTTATGAAAAACCCAAATTCAAAATCTCAGAAAATTCGAATATTGTGAAAAGGTTCCATATTGTAGGCTCAAAGTGTCACATTAATAATCAGCTAATTAATCCAAAACACCTGAAAAGAGTTCCTGAGCCTTTAAATGGTCTATCAGCCTGCTTCATTAGGTTTCACAATCATGGGGAAGACATGGGGAAGACCTGACAGCTGTGCAGAAAACCATCATTGACACCCTCCACAAGGAGGGAAAGCCTCAGAAGGTAATTGCAAAAGAAGTTGGATGTTCGCAAAGTGCTGTATCAAAGCACATTAATAGAAAGTTAAGTGGAAGGGCAAAGTGTGGAATAAAAAGGTGCACAAGCAGCAAGGATGACCGCAGCCTGGAGAGGATTGGGCGCAAAAGGCCTTTCAAAAGTGCTGGAGAGCTTCACAAGGACTGGACTGAGGCTGGGTGAGTGCTATCAAGAGCCCACCACACACAGACTAATCTGTGAAATGGGCTTTAAATGTCGTATTCCTCTTGGCAAGCCGCTCCTGAACAAAAAACAACGTCAGAAGCGTCTTACCTGGGCTAAAGAAAAAAATAACTGGTCTGTTGCTCAATGGTCCAAAGTCCTCTTTTCGGATGAGAGGAAATTTTGCATCTCATTTAGAAACCAAGGTCCCAGAGTCTGGAGAAAGATTGGAGAGGCACAGAATGCAAGATGCTTGAAGTCCAGTGTGAAGTTTCCACAGTCTGTGTTGGTTTGGGGAGCCATCTCATCTGCTGGTGTTGGTCCACTGTGCTTCATTAAGACCAGTGTCAACGCAGCCGTCTACGAGGACATTTTAGAGCACTTCATGCTTTCTTCAGCAGACCATCTTTACGGGGATGTTGACTTCATTTTCCAGCAGGACTTGGCACCTGCCCACACTACCAAAACTACAAAAACCTGGTTCAATGACCATGGGATTACTGTTCTTGATTGGCCAGCAAACTCGCCTAACCTGAACCCCATAGAGGGTTCAATCTATGGGCCCAGGGCATTGCCAAGAGAAAGATGAAAGACATGAGACCGAACAATGCCAAAGAGCTTAAGGCCGCTATTGAAGCATCCTGGTCATCCATAACACCTCAGCAGTGCCACAGGCTGATAGCATCCATGCCACTCTGCATTAAGGCAGTAATACATGCAAAAGGGGCCCAAACCAAGTACTGAGTACATATGCATAATTATACTTTTCATAGGGCCAACATTTCGTTATTTAAAATCCTTTTTTTATTGATTTCATGTAATATTCTAATTTTCTGAGATTTAGAATTTTGGGTTTTCATAAACTGTAAGCCATAATCTTCAAAATTATAACAAATAAAGGCTTGGAATATCTCACATTGCATGTAACGAGTCTACATAATGTATTAGTATGACCTTCTAAGTTGAATTACTGAAATAAATGAACTTTTGCATGATATTCTAATTTTCTGAGTATGACCTGTATATCAGGGCCTTGAATGGGCAGTTCAACCATTTAACACTCTGGGCCCTATCTTGCATCCAGCGCAATTGACTTTCTACACCGATACATGTGTCGTTGCTAGTTTGCAACTGGCGCAGAGCGTTCTTTTCCCTCCACCGCCACGCGTCGGTAAATTAGAGAATGATCTTGCGCCCCAAGGAGCGGTTCGGCGAAAGGAGGAGGCTTGTTCTGGCACAAACGTTCCCTGGTGCTATTTTGCAGTTTCAGAAAACAATTCCGCCACAAACCAAGAAATACCTGGTTTAAAGTCAGTGGCGCGTTGTTCAGATGCTATTTAAAGGGCGCATGCATAATGTTGCTTGTACACCTCGCGCAGACACTTTGCTTCTCTCATCTACCTAGCCACACATTCTTGGTAATGCATCTGCACACATTGTACAGCAAACACATATTTTCTTGACGCATACATCATGTACAAGCCCATAACTTTTAGGATTGATGAGTATTTGATCGGGAGAAAACATTGTTTTACCGCGAGTGAGTGTTAAAAAGAATAAATTAATGCCGGTGCGCATCCATCTGTTTAAACACACCATATTATTTGGCCATAAACTGAGCCATTTGAAGTTTGAAATTCATGTGCTCATGCATCTGTCTCATCGGAGACTGCAAACGAGCTGTCAAATTATCAACTCGTCAGATTCAAATGAGCTCATGGCTCTTAAAGTGGATGGAACATGGCACTCTCATTGATTTATTGCATGTTACGCCCAAACCACACCTACGGGGAATTAGGCTAATTCAGACCAACCCTTTTTAGATTTGCGCCGGGCGCAAGAGTCATATATCCGCCAGTAAAATAGCCACATCGCAATAGAACCGCCCACAAAGCTACTTGCGTTTGGCACTTCTCACTTGTGTTTCAGACCGTTAAAATAGGGCTCAGAAAAATCCAAATTCTTTGACATATAGCAACTTTCTTTTTTACAGTAACGCAAATAGTTACTTTCCCTGGTAACTCGTTACTTTTATTATAGGGTAATTCAGTTACTAACTCAGTTACTTTTTGGAACAAGTAGTAAGTAACTATAACGAATTACTTTTTTAAAGTAACGTTCCCAATCACTTAAACGGGCAGTGACCTCAGTTTTTTTGTCAACGTGTAGAAGTATGACTTCTATCATAAACAAAGTAATCTATGCCATTTTTTTCCCCCGTAACTACAATACAATACAATCTCTTTTAGAGATGAAGAGTCTGACTCTCTACTGCTCTGCACTCAATTACAATTCGGGCATTTAGCAGACTGTTATCCAAAGGGACTTACATTGGTTAATACACACATTAACACACCGACAGCAGAGTCAACTATGCAAGGCGACAGCCAGCTCGTCAGGAGCAGTCAGGTTTAAGTGTCTTGCTCAGGGACACATCAACAAAAGGAGGAGCTGGGGATCGAACTAGCAACCTTTTGGTTACAAGACAACTCTACCTCCTGAGCTAGGCCGACCACTCAAGTCGTGATCTGTTGTTGGCGTCAAAGAGCTCAGGGGACTGAGTTTGGGACCCAGCGAGGCAGACCCTGGGTGGGCTCAGGGCATTGGGACCCAGCGGGGGGGACCCTAGGCAAGCCCGGGGAACCGGGACCCTGGGCGGGCTCAGGCACTGGGACCCAGCAGGGCGGACCCTGGGCGGGCTCAGGCCACGGTGTGTGTGGATCTGCCTTGGACACTAATAGTGAAACGCCAGGTGGGCATCCATTTCATGCCCAAAGGAGTGAGGCAGCAGCAGGGAGTAGGTTACGGTGAGGTGACAGTCTCTGTGTTCCATCCTGCAGGTGAGCTGGAGCGCTTTGAGGTCCCCTGCAAGCTACTGCTCAGCCCGGAGCCCTGGACGCCCGAGACCGGCCTGGTGACCGACACCTTCAAGCTCAAACGCAAGGAGCTGAGAACGCACTACCTGGACGACATCGCCAGGATGTACTGTAGGCAGTAGTGCTGCAGGCAATAGCGCTGCAGTCAGTAGCTTCAGGCCTCATCAGGCAATGAGCCACGGCGACGAGACCAGCAGGGAGGAAGCTACAACAACGACTAGAGCCCTTGTGCCCTCCTGACCCGCCTCCCATCACCCCATTGTCCCCCGCCCTTTACCCAATCACCCCTCTTTCACCCCGCCCCCCCCCCCCCTTTACCCCATCTTCACCCCTTCACCCATCCCCTAGCCCCCCCCCCTTCACCCCATCCTCCAAAAAGACAGAAGCAACCTGAAGGTGTGATTTGTTGTGTGATGACCAAAGGACCCAGAGTCTGAAGGGAGAATAATCCATGGGACATGGATTATTCATGGGAGAGGCATTTCAACGCCCCCTTGTTCAGTAGTACTTCTGATTTTATACTAACCTCTTGCATGGTCTGGAAGACAAAAGGCTGTGCCGATACAAGCTTAGCTTTGTAGACTAATAACAAGAGCTGTGACCCTCTCAGCCAGTGCTGCTTGGAGTTCCTCAGGGTATGGCCTGCTGGACCTCATGAGGAGACACTCAGGTTTACCGCAAGACATTGTCCGTCTGTCTGTCTGTCTGTCCTGACCCCCGCTAATCATTGTTTGGAAGCACACCTATTGGGGTGTCTGGATCAATTCTGTGGATTTTCCAGAGCAGCTGATTTTTATAAAGTTTCTTTTTATTTTTTTGGTGTCCGGGAAATCATTTGTATCCGGATCAGGCTGGTTGTCTGGTTGAGTCCAGCTTGGCCTGCTGGTGGGCATGTCCCTGCTAGTGGGCGTGTCCCTGCTGCCGGGCGTGGCCCTGCTGGTGGGCGTGGCCCTGGCAGGGGCATGGCCCTGCTGGTGGGCGTTACCCTAGTGGTGGACGTGTCCCTGCAGGTCAGGACATGCTGAGAGGGGACCTCTGTACTTTTGCCAGGGACTGATTTGATTTTGGACTGAACGCCCTTAAATAACAGTCCAAAACCACTGGCCACTTTTATTTTTATATATATATATCTATCAATATGTCTATAGATATATATATATGTAGGTTGTTTTTAATTATTATTTATGACTGCACCCACTTACTTATGGTGTTAAGTTTCAAAACAAATATGCTGCAGTTCCTAAACAAAAGTTCTTTTGAACCCTAACATATTACACCAAAAATGCAAAGTACAGTGTAAGTAGGAATATTAAGAATATTGTCCAAAAAAGGTAGTTGGTTCCAGAGGGGAGGAAGGAGCAGAAACCAATCCCTCTGTCTGCGACGCAGTCAGCCGTATCGCTCTGAGAAACTCCCAACCTTTCTGACGTGCTTGCAATGCATTGCGTATGTTTTGAATACCGCCCATTTATAGGCTTGGCCCGTTCTTCTGGCCTTCTGCATGTGTTGGGAGTTTAGCATGGGCTGCAGAGACACCCCCACTCACCACAACACAGGCAGCCGGCAGAGTACTACTGACCAACCCAGGGGGACACCGTAGTATAGCTGGCTCAGTGCATGGATAAAGCAAACCAATATAACCAATCAATTACTTTAGAATCTAGACTTGACGATGTGTGTGTGTGTGTGTGTGTTTCTGTGTTTGTGTGGGCTGGTGGAAGAGGCAAAAGCCTCTGGAAGGAAATTCTTAATATATGTAAATTCTTCAGAATGATATTGTCATGTTTCCTGAAAGTAATTTATTAGTTTTATGGGCAAACTGGAGAATACAGAAACAAAATGAGTTGAATGTTTGTTTAAGGTTGTTTCAGTAAGATTTGCTGAAATAATTGAAACCGGTCCACATAATATGAATTTCATCAATGTCGGGAAACTTCTTGCATGCTATGTATGTATTTTCTTTTTTCTTCTATAACTGGCAAGGTACCGACTTCCTGATGTAGCACTGGTCCATACCAGTGTGGACTTGTCATTCACAGGTTCATGGCTGATACAAGTCCAGTCAAGCTCCTCATTCATTCACTACTCAATGGCTGTATATTGCATGAGCTAGCTTGTTCCTCCATTCATATAGAATAAGTTATTAAGTCATATTTTCAGGCGGTCCAAAAGCAGAGCAACACAGTAGTTCCTTGGCCCTCTAGTTTGATCTGGTTGGATTTGGTTTTCTTTGACATATTGTGTAGACATGAAGCCTGATCCCCAGCGGTCCCTGCAGACCGTGGATCAGGCCACCTCTGAATTGAATCCATTCCATACTCCATGCTCTTACATCTGGAAGAAACCTGTTACTGAGACAACCTCTGAACGTCGGCTGAGCTCCATCAGGGGGGGTATTCTTAGGTTGGGAATCTGCCTTGTAACTCTCAGTGCCCAACCAACCAATAATGTGAATGTTCCCTCGCCTTCCGGGAGAGAAGCTGATTAAATTAAGTATGATATCATATGATTGGTGCACTGAGTTTCTTTAGACGTCCAGGTGGGTTCAAGGAAATGAGGGCATCCATTGGATGAGTTCATTTGAAAACAGTTTTGAATTGAGAGGGAAGACCTTCGATTAGGACTCTATTACCGAGCATGTATCGCAGTGGTGCAGCTCCTGCCATTGGCTTAGCTTTTAGAAGTTTCTGGTTAGAAAACAGAGCAAAATTATTCCTAGGGCCTCTACGAATTCTTTTTTGCATTGGAAATTTCCTTTCCTAATGAGATGACCCGGAAGTGCTTGGAGGAAAGGTGGTTCGAATTCTAAAAATGCTTAGGAAAGGAGCCTCGATGCTTTCTTTAATCCTATAGCATAGGTTACTTACTCCTGAGCAACTTTTACCAAAGGAAAGGAGATAGTTGAATCCCATAATCCATTACGGCGGCAATATTTAAAGCAACATGCCACGACGAAGAGTAGGCTATGGGCCTACCGACTCTATGCGAAGACGCATGAGAGACGCGGGAAGGCAGAAGGGAAAAGAAGAAAATACAATTGATAATAATGGATACCAATTCAAGAAACATTATTTGAATCTAAATTAATTAATTTATTGCTGGTTATTAAGCACACAATATACAACGTAAGGAAATAAATGCCGACTTCACATTTAAGAAAGACTACCGGGGACAGTTAATTTCAACATCAACATAAATTGAGCCTCTTTTTTCCACATGTGAATGGGGATTTTATTAGCCCAAAATATTCCCGTTGGCCAAGTCCGACCTTATTCTCACTGATGGCGACCACCTGATGGAAATCAATAGGCCTATGACAATAACGCATGGATCGAAGGGGGCTTGTTGTAGTTCCAATTTGGAAAACAGTGGTTCCACACTAAAGACACTAGAGGTCAGCAATACTCACCGTAACGCAATGGCGTCGGTTAGGAAAAGTGGAGTCGAATTCATTGTAAACAGGGTTAATCTTTTCCTATGTTCGAAAGGAAGCAATATTCATCTCTCCTTGAACCGTTTTCCACAAAGGTTAAGGAAAGGAGGCATAACGGTTAGGAGATTTGACTATTCGTAGAGGCCCCTAATCTCTCTTTCCTATTATTAATCCCACACTGCAGTGTTGTTGGTCATTAAGTCATATCACATCCACACAAATACAAAAGTCATGACAGTTCAGAATCCAAAAGATGATCCGTTTCAATCTTTACTTTAGTATTGAAATAGAATGAAAAAGTGCAGGGCAAAAGTCCAGAACGTTGCCCTGCACTTTTTCATTTCAGTATTGCATACTCCTTCACAGGTTTCATAAAGTATTGTGTGGGTGTTTATATATCTCTCTAAAGGTTTGATCCAGTGTAATCTTTATTAGCACAGGAAGGTCCAGGAAAAAGATAGAAAAAAAAGAAAGAGAAATGCTCACGTGGTCCGTGGCCCCGGTATAAATAAGAGCGCCCCCTCAGCAGCGTCCCACTGGAGAGACGAGGGCGGCTACAGTGGGGCTGAGTTTCACAGGATCCTAAACGGCTGTCATTGGTAAGTAGCATTTCCCAATAGTAAGCCAGTATACCATGCCTATTCGTGTTTTATTAGACTGCATCAGATGAGTTAAAGTACGTCATTTGAGCAGTGGTGTTCTGCACCCGTGGGGGTTTGGTGCGTAAAATGGTGCGTAATTTGCACCAGAAAAAGAACAGTCAACCTAACTTGACTGTTTTTTCCTTTTTCCAGAAAGCTCTGGTACTGCGTTGAAACAGATGGACCCCTCAGACAACGCCACCACCACCGGGGTCTTGTTCGTGCAGGCCGACCCCCGGGGGGGGTCCCAGACAGACCACAGCAACGGAAACGTGTACCTGTACATCCTGATCGTCATCTCCTTCTACGGCGTTTTCCTTTGCGGCATCATGCTGGGCTACCTCCGCTCCAAGAGGAGGGAGAAGAAGAGGACCAACGTGTTCACGCGTCTGATCCACGAGGAGGAGCAGCGGGAGTGGGGCGCCTGGCCGCGGAGGCGCAGCATCCCGCTGTCCTTCCCGGGGCTCTGCGGCGCGCAGGTGCAACAGCACGCGTCGCCCTCCTCCCCGGAACACCTCCACCTCCACCACCAGCACCAGCACCACCCGCAGGGGGGGGTTGTGTTCGAGGGGCGGGCCCTGTCCCCGCTGGCCTGCGCCCTGTGCCTGGAGCAGAGCAGCGTCAGCTCCCTCTGCTCCTCCGCCGACGTGCACTTCGCCATCGAGGAGGAGTCTGACAGCGCGGCCACGGAGGACTCTGACGAGGCCCCCAAGGGGTTCCAAAAGGGCCGCCTGGAGGGCATGGACGACTCGTGACAGGCACACGCAAGACGCAGAATGGACTAAACAGAGTTCAGACACACGGGATTGTTGAGTGCCTCTGATTGGTTCTGGGATGACCAAAGGACACAGAGGTTGAAGGGAGATGACCGCCTTCACTGCTGTCCGATGTGTGTGAGGCTCGACCCCTGCTGAGGACCCATCTGGAGTGCACAGGCATGCACCTGGAACCTACTTGAACGATAGAAGCGACCGTTTTCATGCAGGCTCCTCGATGCTTCAAGGTCTGCACTAGACTCCCACGCTCAGCCCTGCAGGTGTCCCTGATGAAGGACACTCCATGTACATTGACCTTTCCCCTTAGTAGTCACCCTGTCTGCAATGGTTCATTTAAAATGGACAGTCTTAATATTTCAGATGCATGATAATAAATGTCTGTCAGTGACGTCGATGTTTGTTTTTTCCTGTCAACATAAGTTGTCCCCTGGATGCAGTGTTTGTCCTTCGCCAGTAGAGGGTTTCCCGTTTACCATTCCCTTCTGCTCGGAGAAGAGGTTCTGATTTTGATCAGTGTCGTGTCGAGGACCATTTGTCACTTACCGAACGTACATGGCCTACATGAGAATCGAATAATGGCCGGAGCATGGCTGAATCCGTTATCCTAGGTGGCGCTGTAGCCCTTTCAACAAGTGGTGATAGAGCCACTTGTGGTGTAACTCTACGTCCACTCCCAACAACAAACACAGGCGGCATTCGAGAAATATGTTTTCATTTGAGTGCTGTCGGTTCACTTCGGGTCCATATCATTTCTCCGACGCTCCATTGTTCATACCTCTCTGTCGTATGCATGCTGGAGGAGTCCGCATACGACCGTGATGTCGGAATAATGGAGCGTCGGAGAAATTACATGGACCCGAAGTAAACTGACAGCTGCCCCGCATACGGCAACCATCCCTTTCGCCTCCATTGTAGCGTTCAATCTGGACTTCAGAGATTCAAAGCTAAAGTTCCATTCCATCAATTCCTTCTCCACCATGGCCGAGATAACCCCCACTACGAGTCTTTGTAGCGGAAATACCAGAGTCGGAGAACCCGACGCGGTCTTCTACTATGAAGTAGAAGGTTCATAATATCAGCGAATATCCCCGTCAGTTCGGTCGCGGCGCAATGAATGAATCGTTATGCACGACAGATATGCCCGAATTTACTACTTTACCATCTCGCTGATGAGCAACGTTTAGGAAAACATGTCGGCCTACTTTTAATTCAGGCTTGGGTGAAATCGAAGCGTAGTGTGTAGGCCTACTGAACATGCGCTTTAAAAGTCCTGTTAGAGGTCTTGTTCGTTTCTTTACCCAATAATGACTGCATTTAAACGCACTGAATGTGACGCACCGATTCAGACGATACGGTCAAGATTTGAGCAACACTATAATTAATAATTAGATTAATAAACATCAACTGCAGCAGATGCATGTCTTTTTGAATAGCTTTCTGAAATAAAGGTGTTCTATTTAAACCAGTAGCCGAATGGAAACCGGACACATCAGTACCAGTCTGACATGAAATGGCCTCTTGCCTGATGTAAATAGTCACCCTGGGGAGGACTGGGAGGAGGGCTCGGTTCGGACCCCCCCCCTCCCCCCCCGTTGGGGGTCTCTCAGGTCTCTTTGGCCCGTGGCCCCAGTGGAAGAAGGGAAAACTGATGGTTTCCTGCTCACCATTAAAGGCCCTGAAATATTGAATGTGTTGGACGAAGGTGGGCAGGAGGGTGTCTCAGGGCAGGAGGGCGTGTCTCAGGGCATCGGGGGGTGTCTCAGGGCAAGAGGGCGTGTCTAAGGGCATGAGGGTGTATCTCAGGGCAGGAGGGTGTGTCTCAGGGCAGGAGGGCTTGTCCCAGGAGGACAGGAGGGCGTGTCTCAGGTGGGCAAGAGGGCGTGTCTCAGGAGTGTCTGTCTCATGGCAGGAGGGCGTGTCTCAAGATGGACAGGTGGGGGTATCTCAGGTGGGCAGGAGGGCGTGTATGGTGGAAAATATTGGAGGCTTCTCAGCCAAATTCTTGGAATATTAGTGGAGAGAAATGTACAAGCAGTGGGGGGGGCATGCTCCAGGCCTTGTTCCATTGTTATTCAGAACACCTTAGACTAGAGAGTCCTGGGTTGACCGGCAAAAACTCAGACAGACATCCCTCTAGTCAATGACATCAGTCTATCTCTCAGTTCACTTAGATAATAAGTATAATTAAGGTTAACTTTAAGTCTAAATTATACAAGAATATAAGGTAAATATATTTACAATGGAGCCAAATGTTAAACACTATTGATATTACCTGGCCTTCCTGTGTCAAACAAATGCCTGCACTCCGATGAACCCCCAACGCCTCATGTGAATAGCTTACACAGACATCTGTTAACTGTTAAAATCAGACACTACCAGCTTTATGATTATGACTGTATATGCCACAGTCAAATAAAGTGGCATTGTTAACTATTACACATGCATATTTTACTGTTTAAACCAACATTGCTTTCACAGGGCTCATCGCTTAAACACATGTGGTGGTAAGTCATGGGGATTTCAGATCAGGTTAATAAACAATGTTGTAGTTTTTTATGTTTTGATTGACTCACTAATTGCTCCTTCTTTCCAAACTATGGTGAGTGCGCACCTGCGACATGCTGATGGTGCACCCTTTAAATAGGCTCATTACCTTGCTCCCTCTATATATAATATTAATATTTAGTTATTATTGCAGCTGTAACAATAACTGACTAATGACTAATTGTCACTGTCTAATGACTAATGTTCAGCCGAAAAAACTGCGTGCTGGAGAAACTCCCAGGTGGGCACGCACTGCTTAGTGTAGTTTGAATCGAAAGCAAAGAATTATTTAAA
The DNA here is from genome assembly GCA_900291075.1 of Melanogrammus aeglefinus. NCBI lineage: Eukaryota > Metazoa > Chordata > Actinopteri > Gadiformes > Gadidae > Melanogrammus > Melanogrammus aeglefinus. The sequence goes on along the minus strand of OLKM01001267.1, from coordinate 5,577 downwards.
GCACACATCCACAGCCTCCAGCAGAGAGGTTGCTTCAATTGCATACCCATAGATGATAATGAATGCTTGACTTGTCATGAATTCATCTCCGAGGCACGGAATATGAGGATTTAGTTGGTTCATTTCCGACTGATGAATTTATTCCACCATGTTGGCCCCCACCTGTCAATTACACATCAATCAGTTAGTGTTCTGTGTTAAATGGTCAGATTATGGAGCTTAATTTGTAGTACAAAAGTCTACCCTCATACGTAGAGTAGAAAATCTAAAGCAAAACTTACAGGTCGCATGCAAATGAAAGCCCTCTGGGACTCCTCAGTGAACACCTTTCCATAGATTTTATATATGGATGGGGGAAGAAGCCTCGGAAGTACCTTTAACACCCTCTCGCCGTTGTTTGCAACTGAAAAAGTTGAATATTATACAGTGTAGCATTAACATTAAAATTTACATATACATACTGTATGTTTATATATACACAGTATATTGTATACACATACATACATACATACATACATACATACATACATACATACATACATACATACATACATACATACATACATACATACATACGCATACATACATACATACATACATACATACATACATACATACATACATACATACATACATACATACATACATACATAGCATACATACATACATACATACATACATGCATGCATACATACATGCATACATACATAACTACATAACATTTAAATATCTGTCTATCTATCTATCTATCTCAATTTCAATATTAAATATATCTTACCCGGTGTCAGGTTATCTAAAACTGGGTTCAGTTTTCCCTCTTGCTGTAGGACTGCCTGCCTCGGGATGAAGCTGCTGAAAGTCTTGCGATATCTGATCAATTTGAACATGAAAAACAAAGGTAGTTTAAGATAAAATATATGAGGAAGCACTGGTTAGCATATCACATTACGTAGTGACGTAATTGAAGCCATGTTTATTAGATCAATGCGGTACAATAGTCAAGACAGAAACTTTAAAATGTCCCTTGATGACACAATGTTGCATCAAGGACAATACATAGAAATAGTCTAAACCACATTAGTAAAATTCTATCACTAATGCTGCGTTTTGACAATTATCCCTCTCGCCCTCATGGGCTCGAGGGATAATTGTTAAATAGTAAATTAATTTCTTACCATGCCAGGATTGTCTACGAGCCTTTGAAACTCGTTCAAGATTTCTTGAATGCCTTTAGGCTCATTGGTGCGAATCCACATGCCTCTGTACATGGCAGTTTCTTTCATTTGAGCTTCAACTTCACAGAGACAGGATACTTGTGGGCCTTTAGCCAATCAACCATCTCTTGGAGCTTCTCAGGAGGCAAAACAGATTATGTTGAACAAAGATGAAAAAGTGCAAGAATGAAGCTATTATAGTTAACGATGCCATTGTAAAAACAATGATAGTTGTAAAGCTGCACTAAGTGACAGTTTGTGAACACACAAAGACACTCATCTGTACACCTGCAAATCACTTTTTAGAAACAAAAACATTCTGTTAAAAATTATTGATACATTTTAATCTTTCATTGCTCTATTGTGGATGATTTGGACTTATTTGTCTATGAACTTTATTACAAAAGGATGAAACTACAACACGGTGAGCTTTGACTATAATTTTGCATACTGATTCCATAATTTAAATAAAAAAGAAAATGTGTGTTTTAGCATTTAAGGTAGCTGTGGAAGAACAGCTCAATCGGAATAAAAAAAATATCATTTATAGGCCTACGCCTAAATACGAATACAATTCTCTGATCGGATTAGAATTCCAGTCGGAATAGAAGTGGTGGTGAAGTCTGCTATAATCGACTTAATGGTTTGAGTTGGGTGTGGCTACTTTTTATCTTAGAGAGATGGCGTCAGCTGCTGAAATAGTTTGCAATAGGCCTGTCGGTACTTAATTGCACACCGAACTAGACCACTGTCAAGGAAAGTGGACTTTTTGCCTGATTCACGTCTTTCTTATCACTCCGGTAACTTAGCAACAGCGTCTCCAGTTGCTAAGCGACGTCAGCGTCTTTGGCGGACTATTTCTCTGCTGATCAACACTACAAATGGTTATCAATAAATTGTAAAAAGACACATCGTGTGAAGTTATCTTTTCGTTTTGGCAAGTAATAAGCGGGATAATGTATAGAATGCCAGGCATTATCGAAAATAAGCCCCTTCAGGGCGAACCGGACACCGACGCGAAGCGAAGGGGTCTTGCTTCTATTCATTCAATACATTATATAGTCCATTCTATACAGCCAATGACTGTCGTAGCAAACTCACCATTAGTGGGACATTAACACTGGTTAAACAAGAAAGGAGACCACTAAACATTAAATAGGCTACAACATAAAATAATGCGGCCGGGAAAAAGCTTTAGTCGGCTAACGATTAGCGATTGCTCAGTAGGCCTAAATAAATGCTGATTTGAATCTGTTTGTTTATTTCAAGGTTAAAGTGTGAATTGATGTAAAGAGCATGCTTTTTACCAAAACTCAGTGAAAATATTATATATATATATATATATATATATATATATATATATATATATATATATATTATATATATATATATATATATATATATATTGTGGCAACTCGGTAAGGTAGAGGGGGCTCAAAGTAAGGACCAGGCAGGGAATGAGGGTCCAAAGCCTCAAACGGCAGTTTATTTCACCCGGTATCAGTCAATCCTACAGGTTCACACAAGCTCACGAGGTACATCAAAAAAGGGGGGCCGCTCGAGACGTGGTCCACGTGTCCACCGTGCGGCTCACTCCACGGAGTCTGGTTCCTCGGTGTCGTCCTCTCTTCCACTCGACTGGCCTCCTTCTGTCGGTCGGTGGCCTCCTTTTAACACCTGGGTGTCTCCTGCCCAGGTGTTCCTCGTTTTCCGATTGCGGCTCTTGGGAGGTCGGGATTTGTCGCCGGCTGTTGGCCACCGGCGGTATATCCCGGCCTCGACTCTCCCGAATAGGGGGCGTGGCACCGGAGGAATGCCACAATATATATACATTGTTGGCCGTAACGCGTTACCGTATAATATTACATTTAGGCAGTAACGGAGTAATATAACGCGTTACGAACTATATTTCGGTAATATTATTACAGCTACTGAGTCCGGTAACGCGTTACAATCCGAGCTGTCTCACAGGCGGAGGTTTCGAAAAAACAACACAGGCGCAACAGCCGTAAATAAAGAGGAGAAGAAGATGGTTTTAAATCAACAGAAGAAGAAGACGGTATTAAATCAACAGAAGAAGAAGACGGTTTGGTTTGGAGATGGCAAGATGGCAACATCGACGGATAATTCAACATTTTCGAAGTGGTTATACTCGCACTATTTTCAATTTATCACAGAAATGGACAAGAACCTCACAGTAAGGTGCACTTTATGTACTGGTGGGAGGCCGAGGGAACTGTCAACGGCTAAAAATAGCACCAGTAACCTGAAGAAACAGCTTTTGTTTGTCTGTATGTTTTCCTCTGTATATTTAGCCCTAGTTTGGCTGTATATTTTCCTCACTTGTTCTGTATATTTAGCCCTTGTTTGGCTGTATATTTTGTCTATTAAGACTTTGTTGTTTGGTCCTAACCAAAACATTAATAGGCTCTAAGCATAAGTTCCTTGTAAAGTCTCTGACCTGAAATGTTGAATGTGTTTCATTATTTATGCTTTTCTCATGCTCTTTTTAATTATTACTGCTATTTCAGGGCAGGATATATGCTCAGGTTCTAAAATACTTAATTACAAAACATGCCCTGTCTGGTGGCTGTTAGACCTCATTCTTGAAGTGCACTTTTATTTTATTATTAAAATAGTATAAACTATTAACATTTCGTTTGATTTCATGGAAATGCAACTTTTTTGTTAAATCTTTGTGTGGCTGCACTTTGTAACTCAGGAGCTAATAAATGAGGCATAGAAAAAGAGTTTGTCATGTCGTGTAAAGATTGTGGTTGTTTAATTATTCTATATCATAACATTATTGTAATTCAGCTATTCATGGTACACACTACATGCAGATGCAATATAGACCTCATTAGACTTTAATGTTTGCCCCCCCCCCCCCCCCGCCTTGTCCTGAATGTTTATTTTGGTGAAAGTAATAAGTAACTTATTACTTATTGCTCTACACAGAAGGTAATATTGGAAATAAACGTATTACTTTCAAATGCAAGTAACTAGTAATATGAAATATATTACAGTTTGGAAGTAACTTAAGTAAGTAAAATAACCCAACCAGATGTTTACCTGCGAATGAGCCCCTTACTACAATTTACCATGCAGAAACACAGTAGTATGTTTACACTGCCACAAACAACCCAGAATTTATAATTGTGCAATGTGTTTACAAAAACAACCCAGCACTTTTTGCTGTGTGTGGGTTATAGGAAAAACCCGATCAGGGTTTTTTCGCCACTACAATAGTCAATAACTGCTTGGATTTTTTTTCCCAATGATATTTGGATTCACACGATCCGGAGACAAAGGAACGTCGGCCTAATGCGTGGAACAACGTAGAACAAAGGAACACTTCACAGAGGTTTGTGAGTGAAGATACCATTACTTTAATGTATTTTTCATTAACATATCATATTCGACTATTTTAAAAACAAGTTTCGTTGAAGATATTTGCGTTAATCAACTGTAATCTTTATTTTTTGTTTTTGGAAAGGACATGAAGTGTTTTGGCATGGTATAAGCCGTGACAAATGCAGATAATGGCCTTCCTGGAGCATGTGAATAACTGGATTTTGCAAGCAGAAGACCCTGATGCCCCTAGCGAGGGTGGGGTTGCCTCTTCTGCCGTCATGCAGGAGGAGGGGGACCCAGCTGAATCTGCTAATGTTGCAGACGTCGATAACATCGATGCCCAATCAATGTCAGTGTAGTGTCCAATAGGTCCATCTACATTGTCTTCGTGCAATAGAAGAAAAGGAACAAAAGTTAAGGAAAAAGAGAGAAACATTGGAATCTGATGCAGAAAACCTGCTACAGTAAAAATCCACTATCTAAAAAATGCTGAAACAAATATGTCTAGCCCCGTGCAATCTACCACTGTTGTATATTAACTGTGCATTCTGAGATAAACAGCCTGTATTAACCCAGGGCTCTGAACAGCATCAAAGCTCACATCTTATGCAATCAACACTACAGAACAAAAAAAGACGGAGAGAAGACGCTGACTAATTCACTTCATCGCAGATACCAGGAGCTGGCTCGCCTACTACGCGCTCCCACACCAACAGAAACATAGACTCTTCGAACGGACATGGTTTCGGAAAAACAAATGGCGTATTTTTCCCATTCAATTAGGAACAAGAAACAATGAAAGGCAGAAACAAAATAATACAGGACAGCGTCGCAGTTCTTGATCTCAAATACAAGGGCACAAGCACCAGGGTGGCCCATCACGAACTTGTAAAAGCTGCTGTGAATACATGTCCCGAGAGAAAGAGTGATCAGAAAAGCAAAGGCAGTTACTAAACAGATAACCCTGGAAACAAGAAATAAGATGTCTTGTTGTGCAAATACTTGGAAA
>OLKM01001266.1:100804-145586 GCA_900291075.1 Melanogrammus aeglefinus | reverse complement strand
AAAGAGTGAACAATACACATAGAGGTTTTGCATATAATGCCACAGGGGTTTTTACCATACACATGCCGTAAATGTTAAAAAAAACACAGCAAGTTCAACAAAAATACTCCCAGAAGAAAAGCTCACATACTGAAACAGAAACACATTCTAGTGCTTTTAGAAAAATGCATGCAAACATGCGCCGTCAAAGAAAGACGCTTTCATTCATCCGAAAGGGCGAAACATATACAATATCACATACCAATGTGACTTCTACAGTACATTCAATATGTTGTTGTTGTTGTTTATTAAATGTAAAAAACTACCCTAATGCATTTAAGGTGTCCTGTACAATGTATGTTTCTACGCTCTGGACTTTAGCTGTGAAAACACACCCCGTTCCCACGTATAATCCTCTCATTTTAACTCTCACGTTTTATCGACAGCATAACTTTGATATTAAATCAAATGTGAGTCTTGGAAACGAAACCATCTTTAAGCGTTGCAAAGAGATCGGAACCGTCTATCGGTCGAGCCAAACTAGCTTGTATTTCTATTCAAATGTCCTTCTAGCCGTAGCTATATGTATAGCAGCTGCACTGGTCCTGTGCCAGCTCCTCCCGGCCTCATCCTAGCCGCGCCAGGGCAGGGCACAGCGCCATGGCGACAGGTGGATGTTGACATCATTAACTTGCAGCGCTAACACAGTGGAGCATAAACAAGCGTGCATTTGAATGGGTAATGCTGAATGCTAAAATCTCACATGACATTCGGCCCCAGAAGTCCTCTTGTTAGACAACGCAACCCATGTCACTAGACAGGGAGAGAGAGCAAGAGGGAGGCTGAGAGGGTGGGCGGGCAGTCATTTAGACAATGATTAAATACCAGCTTTCATTTCCTATATGTTATGATTCCCCTCAGGATTTGTTTGACAGTGCATCGCTGCCAAATGTGAATGTGTGATCCACTCCCTCTATCTAAGCCCAGCGCAGATGGTTGTGTGTGTGTGTGTGTGTGTGTGTGTGTGTGTGTGTGTGTGTGTGTGTGTGTGTGTGTGTGTGTGTGTGTGTGTGTGTGTGTGTGTGTGTGTGTGTGTGTGTGTGTGTGTGTGTGTGCATGCGTGCATGCAAATGTGTATTTAGGTGAATCTGTGTGGGTGTACATGTGTGTTTATGTACATCTATTTCCCTACTGGTCCATCCATCACTCTGAGACAGGTGTGTGTGTGTGTGTGTGTGTGTGTGTGTGTGTGTGTGTGTGTGTGTGTGTGTGTGTGTGTGTGTGTGTGTGTGTGTGTGTGTGTGTGTGTGTGTGTGTGTGTGTGTGTGTGTGTGTGTGTTTGGGTCATCATGATGATGCGTCACTGACATGGAGTGAGGATAATGGTGATGTCATTCCGCCGGTGGCATGGCCAGAGCTCAGCTCACCGTAGATTCCATCATGTCATTGCTGAGGTCAATGCTGTGTGTGTGTGTCTGTGTGTGTGTCTATGTGTGTGTGTGTGTGCTTGTTTGTGAACACTGTTTATGTTTGTATGTGTGTCTATGTGTTTGTACGTTTGTGTGTGTGTGTGTGTGTGTACACTTTATGTGCATGTGTGTTTGTCTATTGATGTGTACGTGTGTGTGTGTGTGTACACCTTGTGTGCGTGTGTGTTTTTCTATTTGTGTGAACGTGTGTGTATGTGTGTGTGTTCTGCTCAGCTGCTCAGTGCTGAAACTGTCTGAAAGTCTTGAGATTTATCCTTTAATCTGCGTCTATGCTCACAGACGTATGACGGTGGTCTTCTGACTGTCAGAAGTCTTACGTTATGTCAAAGGGTATCAACGGTTTTGCATCTTTCTTCACCATTTAACATAACTGGTGCGCAATAACTTTCGAGGAGAGTTGCTTCATTCGGCCACTTGTGCGCAAACATGGAGTGAGCACATGCACACGCTGGAGCGTGCCAGGGAAGACCGTCAGTGTGCGCATGAGAGAGAGTCAGTGTATGCAGTTTGTTTGGGAAACAAAGCATGGGTTTGTTTAGCAGCGAGCCAATGCGTTGTTTGTGTCAATGTCCTCAAGTGTCATTGTCAACATGCCATTGGTTAAAGCACGTCAAGACGGCCGGGCCAGACGCCAGGACTGTGGGGCTCACAAAGAGACGCACACGGGGCAGAGTGCTTCGAATTGACCATGGCACCAGTCAAAAGGCTTCAAATACTTTTACATAAACGACAGAGCGCTGTATATATTCATGAGGTACTGATAAAAATGTGATATTGTGAGAGAAAGAGTGTGTGTGTTTGGTTGTGTGTGACAGAGAGAGAGAGTTTGTGTGACTTGCATGTATCCGGTGGGTGCAGGGGAGGGGGGGGTCATCTGGTTAAACAAGGAACTGCTGTATCTAGATATGTAAAATCAGTACAAATATTTGTCAAAAAACAGAAAAAAAATGTATTCTGATGCTGTATTGTATAAAGAGGAAACATTTTTTGGGGGGGAGAATAGAGGAAACTCCGACAGGGGGTTTAGCATATCAATGAATTCCACTGAAGTTCAACCCACTGCATAGGTCAGCATGTGCTTTATTAGAGCCATGTGTTGGGGCTTATTGTGTACAGAGCAGCGGTGACATGAGAGGGGAGAATGGCTTGTCTGAGCTGGATTGAATACATGTGCGGGAACTCCACAAATCATCCCTTAAAACCCTTTTCCAATCCCCTCCACCCTTGCTCTCGGTGCCTTTCTCTGTATCACTGAGCCCCTTGCTCAGTCGTTTCTTTAGCCTTGCTTTTATCCCTGATTTCTACCTCTCATATTCCTTCTAGTCTGTCTCTCTCCCCCCCTCTCTCTCCTTCGCCCCACTGCCACCCTATAGTCTCTCGCCCACCACCACCACGTATCCTCTCGCACCTACCACCATTTTATACTCCCTTCCCAAATACCGTATCCTCTCTCCCCTACAACCATCCTATAGTCTTTCGCCCACCACCGTGTCCTCGCTCACCCTCCCCGCCCCTTCCTATCCTATTTCTCACACCACCAAGACCAGGAATCTGAGATTTCGCCAACGTCTGCCCAGTTGACGTCAGATGGATTACCAGGAGCGGTTGCTGTGGTGATGTTGGCGTGTGAGATGCTAGGTGCAGCATCACACACACACACAAACACGCACGACTACGTATGTCTCAGGGCATGCGTTTTCACATGCACGCACACAGCTGTGCATATCTAAACACACAAGCAAAGATACACACAATCGAACATACACACCGGCTCTTCCTTGTAAATATGTCCACTTCAGTGTGTTGTGTGTATGTGTGCGTGTGTGTTCCTTCACAATAACAAACTGCATAAAGATGTTTCCTGTTAAGTCCCTCTGTGTAAATAGCAAAGCGAACGCGAAGCCAAGCTTAACATTTTGAGGTTTTTGTACGCAACTCTAAGCTAACTCGGCTAAGGTCAAGCTAGCTGCATCATATGTTATCCTCAGGGTATTGACCATTTTCCCAGTAGAAGGACTTCAGTTCGGATAAGCTCCCTCGCCCACGCGCTTGCAGTGAGCTACTTGGACTCTCAGCCGGCTTTCAAATGAATGAGTATTGAAAATCAACACTCATTCATTTCATTAATATTTTGTTTGAATTGTCACAGACGATTTTATGTAACCATGTACATCATAGACAAACGTGGTTGGTCCCTGATGATAAAGGCAAAGGGTTTGGGTGCATGTGTGTGAGTCTTGGAGCCTCCAGGTCAGGATGCTTAGTAGCCTATGTCATGTGACACATGTGCAGCAGTGGTGATATAGACTCTCTGAGGATTTGGTCTCTGGCATCTTAACTCTGCATACAGAACTCTAAAACTGGCCCCCTCTCGTCCATGAGACAGGATGTGTGTGTGTGTGTGTGTGTGTGTGTGTGTGTGTGTGTGTGTGTGTGTGTGTGTGTGTGTGTGTGTGTGTGTGTGTGTGTGTGTGTGTGTGTGTGTGTGTGTGTGTGTGTGTGTCAGTCATGATTACTGCAGCTGGATGTGTCTATGCCCAGACAGATGTAAATGGGATAGTAAAAAGCACTTAGAAAAAGCACTCTCTCATCTCTGAAAACTAGTCATCGGTGCCACCTGTGTAATGGCTCTGACCCCTGCTGTATTCCTACTGTATTTTCTGGCATTACACAGGCATAACAGCAGCCATTAAAAGCCTATTACAGTCTGAGCCAAATCACCAGGTATACCAAGTAAAAAATTGCAAAAAGCCTTATTTAAAAAGTGTTTTCGATGCAATACGCCTGTCATATTCAGGTGAGCCGATTCTAGCTATTTAATGTAATAAAAGAACACTTGTCTTATTACAACTAGGCTTACTGTGTGTACGTGTGGGTGTGTATTTGTACAATGAGCTGTGATCACTTCAGTTATACTGACTACTGAGCTCAGACCGGCTTAGCAGGAGGGCAAGGGAGAAAAGGCTGTCAGCATACACACGGCTACGCACAAATGATACACACATGCTTTCACGGACACACTTATGTACACATTGATTATCGGCCAATTTTTTTGTGATGGTGTGGCACAGTCAAACAAAGGCAGTATAATTTGATTCTAATTTAAAAAGGTATTCTCTGTATATTTTGGCTTTACATTCTGTGGTTTGTTCATACTGCAAATCTGCAGATCAAGCTGCACCCATTGGATCGACAATACACCTTTAATACTTCAGCATCACATCATTTCAAGCTCAAGCTGTCTCTACACACAAAAAAACACACACACACACACACACACACACACACACACACACACACACACACACACACACACACACACACACACACACACACACACACACACACACACACACACACACACACACACACACACACACACACACACACACACACACACACACACACACACACACACACACACAGCGTGTACATTAACCTAACACACTGCTTGTTCTGTGTTGTGTCATCCATGGCAACGGAGCTGGCCACTTGGTGATGTCACGGGATGATGTGCTGCTGTAAAAGTGGGGCTGGGGCTGGGGGGGGGGGGGGTGACCTCATGCTAAGGGGGGGTCTCAAAGGGCTAGTATTGGCACGGGCCAGCACTCTTCATAAGGCTTTCTCACAATCTGGAGAAAGCCCCCTTACACACACACACACACATGCACTCACACACACACACACACACACATATTGAGACATACACAAACATACAAATACACATACACCTATTGAGACCTACGCATACACGCACACATATTGAGACATACACAAACATACAAATACACATACACATATTGAGACCTACGCATACACACACATACACTGACACATATATTGAGACATACGTAAACATACACATACCCATAAACACAAACACATATTGAGACATACACACACACATTTACACATATACAAATACGCATACACACCCATACACATAATGCTATAAGAATAGGTCAAATAGAACGTTCCACAGTACTGCATGCCTTTAGTTGTCAGATGGCATCACAACTACAATGTCCTGGGCACCAAGCAGGGTTATTTATTGTGAAATCGGAACGGTCATTTGTGAATGCTGCATTTAAGTCTATGTTTGCTTGAGTTATTCTCATGAGACCATAATTAAGGTTTTCGTGTCCTTTTTGGCTCCATTTGGTTCCTGATTTCACTCCCTCTAGGAAAATAGCAAATTCAAGCCATATATCTTGGCAAAGTTTCCCCAAAACACATGGAATGTATCGTCATACATGTGAATCCTGTATCACCATGACAGGGGTTGTACTCAGTCCGTTGAGATTGTACACACACACACACACGCACGCACGCACGCCGCACGCATCACACACAGATCCGTGAAGAATGACACAGCACGCACACACGCACATCAGCACGCACACACACACACACACACACACACACACACACACACACACACACACACACACACACACACACACACACACACACACACACACACACACACACACACACACACACACACACACGTACACACACTAAAGATGGAGAGCAGGCTAGAGACCAGGACAGTGTACTGACTGACCAGACGAATGCCTCCAGCTTCAGTTCTCTCCACAAATTAATGGTTTTCCTGTTCTGCCACAGCTGTGCTATATCCCAGCAATGTTAAACGTAATGACAGACCTGCAATCTTTAACCCTCACACAGAAAAAACGGCGTGCATCTGTTTGACTAATGCAGATATGTGCATGCTCGGATGAATGCGCGCGCGCGCGCGCGTGCGTGCGTGCGTGCGTGCGTGCGTGCGTGCGTGTGTGTGTGTGTGTGTGTGTGTGTGTGTGTGTGTGTGTGTGTGTGTGTGTGTGTGTGTGTGTTTTTTTTGTTGTTGGCAGTTTATCTGAAAAAGGGATATAATGTCTAAGCATGTGTGCGAGAGCCCCATTAATTTATTAAAATGCAGGCATGTCAAGTGTGCGTGTGTTGCACAACGGGCAAGGCACTAAGTGCTGGGTCTGGGATCAAGATCCAGCCGCGAGTCATCATCGCTGGTGTTGGTAGTCTTCCACTGGATGAGCCCCTGAGTTAACGTCCGACCTAATCCTGGGTGTTTAACGGCTCCTATAAAAGCCAAGGTATTAAATACATAACTGCCCTGAACATCGGAGCACATCATGCAGCCCGTAAATACAAAGGAAAGAGAACAGTGAGAGAGAAGAATAAAGATGGGAGATTGTGTACCTAAGCGGGAGCATTCAAATGGGTAAAATATATAAATATATCTTTTCCAGCCTCTTTCACTTTCTGTAAACCAAAGTCTCTAACATCTTCAATGGTTTCTAGACCGTTGAGTGACCTTGGTCGTGGTAAATTAAATATTTTCTTCCTTCCTTTCTTTTCTCCTATTCTTTGGGGTCGGTCATGCTGTGCAATTACACCCCAGCCCACCAATTTAAAGAAATAAGTTTGAGACCCAAAAATAAGATAATACTCCCTCCTCCATGAAGTACACGTTTAATTTCAGTCATGTCATGTTCATGTCTCTGAGCCAGCCACCACCAGCACCAGGCCTGACGCTGTGTACTCCCCAGCTGGAGCCCCAGGGGGAGCTGCAGCCCCAGCTGTGGTCCCGTGTCCTTCCCAAACCCTGGAACCCACCCACGCCCACACCCACCCTGGGACCTGCAGCCAAACCCAGTTCAGCCTTTTGTTCGCTCTCCGGTTGGATTATTTGTATTCATATCTCTATCTATAGCGACCGGCCGGCCGTCTGTTATATGCCTAACTATTGCCATGGACACAGGTTTGTCATTTAGCCTAATCCAGAGCAAAATCAGTTTTGCCGTTGCATGTGTTTGCATTGAAAGTATGTTTTTATGTGTCGGAAACATTCATATGTTATTCCCCCCTTAAGTGCAGATTGTGAAACAAGGCTAGAGTCCCAGTGATGTGTTTCTTCTTTAGATATAGTGCCGAATTGAGCGTTGACAGACCACTCGTGATTCCCATGGGAGGAGCTAGACATATTGAGTGGATTCATAGGGAAGATGTTGTTGTGGTTGTCATGGCTACGTTGGTCCTCCTACACGTGCTTTGCCCCCCCCCCCCCCCAACCCCCCTTCCACCACATCCTGGGCTCAGCGCCAGAGGTAGGACGCAACGCTTCTAATCTAGAATGTACACACACACACACACACACACACACACACACACACACACACACACACACACACACACACACACACACACACACACACACACACACACACACACACACACACACACACACACACAGACACACAGGCAAACACATTTTTGGGTCTTCAAATAATTGGTCTCAGCTGCATTTGAGTATTTTTCCACTCTTCACCGGGGAGAAGCAGAAGGGAGAAAAAAAGAAACGAGACAGTAAAAAAAGAGGGAAATAAAAAAGATGAACTTACATCGCAAGGCACAGTGGAAACTGTACAGTGAGTGTTTTCAGACCAAGTGGTTTAATCAAGCTCTCAGTGAGAGAGATGGACGGACGGAGACAGAGACAGACAAACCAAGCATAGACGGACAAGAAGACAGACAGACAGACAGCAGAAAGGACAACAGAGAGATACACAGAGACATCCAGATCAACACATAGACGGACTGACGGATCGATACCTCTGAGTACCTCCTCACACGTTCTCCCTCTCACACCCTCACGCCTGACCCCCCCGTGACCCCCCCGCTGCTGTCTCTCTCCTCGTCCACCGGCTCCTCTTGTTTGACAACTTGTCAGAACCATTCGACACCTCTCCATCCCCTACCACTTTACCTCCGAGCTATGGGCACAAGTCTAACAATATATATTTTCTCATACATATTTTTTTATTTATTTCTTCAGCAATTATTTGACACCTGCCATTTTTTTTAACATATCTGTAATGTCACCTCAGGGCGATAGACTGGACAAAAAGTCCTCCTTACCAGACAATTAATCATTCGATTGGCCGATATTATATTCAGCATGTATATGTCCTACGGGTAGCTCCAGGAATAACAACATGGAATGTGATCCAACATTAGGTCACATGGGTATTTCACATTTACCTCTATGCTCCTGCAAAGAGCCGAGAGCTAATTATTGAATGGGAGGACGGGAGCGGCCTTTCAGCCCAGATTCATTACAGATACTCATAGCCAATCAGAGGCTCTCGCCTGCCTGGAGGGAGGTCTTCTGTTGTGAAGGTCATTCAGGATGCCATAAGTTCAAAGGTCAAAGGCAGCATGGGAGAAACACCAAGCTGTGGTGATTAGAGACCAGACAGAGACAGAGACAGAATACAAGGAGAGATAGAGTGAGAGATGTGTGTGTTAATAAGGTATGATTGTGACTATTGAGACCATAATGAGCTCTCCTTAGCCATCAGAGCATCACCATAGTAACCTCAGAAAAGTTTCCATGCTCTCCCATTCCGATAAGATAACGAAATCCATGGGGATTTCGTAAGACATTTTGAAGCAACGGTTCCTGCTATCTATAAACGGGATCAACCAATGTTCCTTGAAACCCCATTGAAGTAATTAGGGAAAATGTAGAAACGTTTTGGGTTTTGTTTTGTGTTTTTGTGGCCAAAAGGCCACCACTGGCTTTGTGTTCTGCCAGCGTAAGCACAATCTCTCGGCCTCTCTGGGCGGTGTAAGCGGGGGGACATTCCTGTGGAGCTAGCGGGCTGCAGCAGTCGGGCTGATGCAGCACAATGTTTGTGTGTTGTGTGGTTGAGCCTCATGTAGACAGCCGTCCGGACAGACAGAAAGACAGGCGCAGAAGGAGACAGTAGTAGTACACCCTCTCAAAGTCAGAACGCAGAAAACACACACACACACGTTTCACACAAACCTTGCAGATTCACATCGACATATGGCGACCAGTGTTGTTTGTTTGTGAGATTTGTCCACCCATTGACCTGTCTAGTATTCAAGATCACCTCCAGTAAATAGTTACAGAATAACCCTTTTTAAGGTATTTTTGGGGCATGAACTTGATAAACAGCGAGAGCCTCAACAACAGTCTGGATATTTTATGTTTCTAATTACCTCTCCAGAATTTCCCTTCTTTCACAAGTGATTGCCTGTGTGCTTCAAAGAATCTGAGCCCAGAGCCATTTTATAGTGTTTAAACTTTATCCTTAAAATGGGCAAACGGTGAGGGTGCGCACGTGACAGCATCCGCGTGGGGAGACGTACGAGGGCTGTGTAAACGCTGACAGTAATTACACCAGGCCCCACCGCAGCCCGTCTCCCTGAGCGCTGGCCGGAGAACACGTTTATAATAGCTTAACACAACCCCAAACTCTGGCCAGCCTGGGTCGGCCCGCACTAATAAATCCAAACTTCCCAGAGCAGAAGAGGAAGTTTGTCACCCGTAGACCTTGAACGGTGTGTGTGTGTGTGTGTGTGTGTGTGTGTGTGTGTGTGTGTGTGTGTGTGTGTGTGTGTGTGTGTGTGTGTGTGTGTGTGTGTGTGTGTGTGTGTGTGTGTGTGTGTGTGTGTGTGTGTGTGTGTGTGATGACCGCTGTGGTGGGGTGGTGGAGGATGTTTGATTAAGACGTGTGGTTTCTCCGGCAGTCTTTTGTCTTTTGTGAGTGTGTGTGTGCATGTTTGCCACACTTGTTTATGGGCGTGTGCCAGGGACATGTAGGCACCTCCGGATCTGTAAACCCACTCTCACCACTGTAATTATATAGACTGGAATTCCTTCTCTCTTTTTTCAGCTTTCTGCCCACCTCTCTCCCTCTCGGGGATCTGAGTTGAGTTGAGTTGGGTTGAGTTGAGCTGGAGTTGAGTTACACAGTAAAGATGAATTGGATCCCAGAATAAAAGGAATTTTGTTTTAGTTTTCTTTTCACAATGGATGACGCTACAGTTGATAGAGTACAGGTGAGCGTGTAAAATAAATGTGGTCAAACTAAAACCAGACCTACAAGGTGTTTGCCAAGCCCCACTAGCTACTGTGTCTGGGTTCTCTGGAACTGCAGAGTTGGTTATATAAAGTATCTGAATGAATGCAGTGTGTCTTTAAGGATGTGTGTGTACATTTATGTGTTTTGTGTGTGTTTATGGTTTTATGTGTGTGCGTGTGTGTGTGTGCATGTGTGAATTTGTATGTGTGTGTGTGTGTGTGTGTGCATGTGTGTATTTGTATGTGTGTGTGTGTGGGTGTGAGCGCATGTGTGTGGGTGAGGGTGCGTTCCACTTCCATAAACCTGTAGCGCGGATACCTTGAGACTCACCTACAACTGTAGGCGATAATTACCCAGTGTTCTCTCAGCACACATGGTCATTAACAGCAGGACATGCTATTTTTACTATACTGTATATAGCTCAGAGGGGAAACTATAGGCTGCTTTTATAGTCTTATAGTATAGGGATGTAACATGGTAATTTGGGAACATTGTTTTCATGTGTCACATAGTACAAGATACACATGTGAATATATGGGGCAACAGCAGGAGGCGCCAATACTGTAAGTCGAGCAACAACATCTCTGCAGTAGATTTTCGAGTAGGAATGTATTGAGATATGAGAATGTGTATAGGAAAACTTGAGTTAAAAGTAGCACGATAAGAATTGTATACACGTGTAGGCCAGTGAACTATGAAAGCAAACTAGGAGAGGTAATTTGAATCCTCATTAATACATAGGCATGCTGGTTTCCAATCAAGTCTCTTCGAGTTGTTTGGTGCTTTTTTGAAATAACCATTAGGACTAGTAAGACTACAACATTCAATGCTGTGGCTGTAGAATTAAATTCAAAATCACAGCAGTAACAAATGAGTAGTAAATCCACATGAGTGTTTCTCTGATTAGTGAAATTACAGCTCATAAAGGCAGGGTGCTATTGTTCTTGTGTGTTGTGTCTGGGTGGGGGACACTGTGAGGGAGCCGGCACTACCCCATGATGCCAGCACAGCTGCAGTCTCAGTGTCTCACTGCACCACGACGGACCCCTCACAGCTAGGCCATCTGCACCTGTGGACTAACACACACACACACACACACACACACACACACACACACACACACACACACACACACACACACACACACACACACACACACACACACACACACACACACACACACAACACACACACACACACAACACACCACATTAATAGCATCTCACAACCGACACTTTAACACACACACACACACACACAGACACATTAATTAGCTATCTCCGACACCTTTAAACGTGTTTAAACATCCCGCCCCACCCCCATGGTGCTGTTAGGTGTGTTACTAGTGTCAGACAGACATTAGTAGCCAAATGTAATTAAATGACAGCAACTCCTCCGAAAGTCAACAACTCCCCCGAAACACACACACACACACACACACACACACACACACACACACACACACACACACACACACACACACACACACACACACACACACACACACACACACACACACACACACACACACACACAAATGAAGCTCACATTTTTGCACAATAGTACTCATGAACTTTGGGAGCATCACGTCTCTGTCCAAAACAACATCTGTCCCCTCTGTTTCGCCTGATTACAACTACCCTCATAGCCCTGTACACACACACACACACACACACACACACACACACACACACACACACACACACACACACACACACACACACACACACACACACACACACACACACACACACACACACACACACTCTAACACGGTAATATAAGCCAATTGGGTGTATACACCATGGAGAATGTGAAAATCCAGGGCTCAGTCGAAAAATGCCTTCAATGCTTTGACAGGCCTCTTTTCTCTCTGCACATGAAAGAAGACCTATTTGCTCCTCCGTTCTTGATTGTCACAGATAATTGCTTGTGAAACGGCAGTCGGAAATGCCGGTATGTGTGTGTGAATGGATTAAGGTAGGTCAATATACACACATAAACACACCCATTTTGCTTGGTAACATGACCAGCAGCTAAATAGAGCAGCTGTAGTGAGAGAGGCCAGCGTCATGCTGAAATGGCATGTTATCACGCGCTACAACGTGCTACACATAGGATGTAGCCCATAAACACGCATATGATACGCACACAGCCACATACAAATAGAAAACATCTATGTTTTCCCCTGTGTATCCCCGTGTTTTTGGTTGTGTTCACGAGCCGTCCCTCTCTTATCAACTTGTAGAGCACATGTGCATGCTCTCTGGTCTTCAGGCGGGGCGTTGAAGTCGTTCAGGCGCTGGCTCTGGTCTCCTCAGTTTGATGGATGGATCTCTAAGCCACATAAGCCACCTGTAGCAATGCCAGAATCTGGCTAACTACTCTTTGGCTACAGTTCACTCGTTGGGCCTTTTTAGGTAAGCGGCCCGTTTTACACAATAGCATTGGGCACACAATAGCATATATAGGCAAGGAATGCAGTGCATAGCTTCTCCTAGCGTACCGTATGTAAGCGCTTACTTCTACTTATCTGTTTCGATGTATTTCTCTGCCCACATTTATTCTCACCCTGTCCGGCGTATAAGACACCGTCCCTCTGTGACACTTTAAGACTCTTTCTCCTTCTGTTCTCTGACTGTTTCTACGTCCCTAGTGTGGAGGAGGTCTTCATTTCTGACGTGGGGATTGACATTGACTGGTTTTCCATTAGGGTTGAGTATTGTTACACCTTGAACACTACACAGAACATTTAAGGCGCTGAGTGTTTCCGCATTGCCGCCTCCCCAGCCCGTGTTGTTTCAGAGGAAAGAGCAGTGTTTTGGTTTCATTTAATGGGTCTTGTGGGTGGAGGGAGGTGGCGGAGGAGGAAGCAGTCATTAGCCGGTGTGCTAATTGGGTTTGTGTGACGCAAAGACTCACTGGTGTGTTCGGTGCCATGCCGCTGGGCAGGGCCGCCTACACGGACCCGCGGCATGTGCGCACATGCATGCATGCATGCACGCGCGCGTGCAGAAAACACACACAAACACTCACACATTGTCTTACATACATGGTGAACAAACGAATGCATCTAGACAAAAGTAGTTCAGAGGAAGTTCAATATATATGCGTATATGTATGACCTTTAAGTCACCGCTGATTAATGAACAATTACCAAAGATAATAAATAAATTACCAGAGGAGTGTTGTTGTGGAAATCACACAAAATAGCCGGTTTTAAGAAACAAACAAAAACATGTATTTAAAAAAGCAAAAATAAAGAAATATATGGTATGGATGAATAACAAAGTATCTCTAAGGACACTTACATAAAATCCATGAAATACAGATCAATTAGTAATCATTAATAATTAAACAAAGCCAATATTTGTTCAAATAATTGTGGTGCAACTCAAATCCGTGTCGTGTGTAGTAGTGAATGCCACCCTGGAACACCGTATGCTTCTCCATTACAAGTTGAATTCCTGACCCTCGTCTGGACATGCTGTCAATCTCCTCCCCCATGACCGCCGTCCACCGCCACCGCCTACGACGAGCAGATTATGACCCCCCCGCAGGGGCTGTATTAAGAGCATGGAGGTTGCTGACTCCTTGAGGTCACACTCCATCTATCTGGGGAGATGCCTGAGCAACACCTCTTGCTTTTCTCACCAAACCTTTACCTCTCTTCTCTGTTTGACTACCCCCTCTATTTCCATCCTCTGATACTTCATTGTCCTTTGTTCATTCATTGTTTTGAGGTTCCTTCACCTATTCCCACACTATAAACCTCACACTAATACCCACTTCATTAATTCACGCTTAATCTAGCCTTCGTTGCTTTCCCCTCCCTTCCCCCCCTCTGGCCACCATCTTCTTGTCTTCGTTATCTCGTCCCCTTCCCCTAGTCCTCCTATTTATCTTCTCTGTTCTTGTTCTTCTTGTTCTTATCTAGCCCCCCCCCCCCCCCGACCTTCATGTCTCCTCTGCTGATTTGAGACCGTCTGTGTTTAGGGCCAGCGGCTTGGTATTCAAGATAATCTTACACGACAAGAGCCGGTTGGTACAGGCAGTACGCTGGAGGGTTATACTAAACATGAGCGGTTTGACCCTTGATATAGAGTAGGGTTTACGCAAACGCAATGACGGTAATGTTTTTTTTACCTACATTTTTTATGAAGTTTTGGAACAATAAGCTCATTATACAATATATATGTAGCATTACTATACTGCAGCTATATCGTTTCAAGATGCTAACATCATTCCAACATCTTTCTACACTCTTTATGAGAAATTATACTGTTTAACACTTCCGAGCACACATGTTAGTTGGGCGCGAGTCACTTTTTACAGAGGTTTGTCGCCTGCAGACTATGTAGCAAAGAGCTTGTTTTCTATCGCCTCTGGGACTGTGTGTGTTTCGGTCAATGAATAGACCCAGGTGATGGGGTGTGTGGTTGTGAGGAGCAGATACGATCTCACTAAAGTTTCTATAGGATTCGCTGATGCCTGCAGGGGTTCATAAGGACGTCTGATGCTCTCAAGAAACCCCCCCAAAACTCCCTCCCTGGCCCACTCTCCACAAGGGAGAGAGATCTATTAAGTCCCCACTGTGTGTGTGTGTGTGTGTGTGTGTGTGTGTGTGTGTGTGTGTGTGTGTGTGTGTGTGTGTGTGTGTGTGTGTGTGTGTGTGTGTGTGTGTGTGCGTGTGTGTGTGTGTGTGTGTGTGCGCGCTTGTTTCGGAGTGAACATTCTGCATTGTGTCACAATCGATAACCACTATGGTTAAGAAAACACACATACACATTCAATGGGAAAGACAAGCATGTTATTAGGAGGTTACATTGACAATAAAACGATTGAAGTTTTCCGTCAGACAGAGTTTTGTCAGAAAGGACAGGCAGTATAATTGCATGCGTGGCGGCCATGCTGTTGCGCCTTCCATGCATTGGTCAAAGATAAACTAAATATATATCAAAAGGTTTATAAACATGACATCATCTTTTGCACAAGCTGACCCATATGTTTGCAAATCCTTTCCATGTTTGACCGTTGTGAAGAGCTATGCACATCTTTATCACAAATCATTTACAGGTCTTCCATGTGTTGAGGCTCATTCCTGAACCTTCTCCAACCCGAGTTTCCATTTGGAAACTGTTACGGTTCTGCTGTTGATTGTGAGTTTATTTTCATTCCAAGCAAATGCAGAGTAGAAAACATTTGTAATTAAAAAATTGAGATCAACTAGTGGAAAATACGCTCGGCAATAATTGAATTCCCTCCTCCCACTTAACGAAAGACAGCTTGTCTACGTCTGACGACGTGACACCTTGGTTTTCAATTGATGTGATAGGGCAGGCATTGCACAGCGTGCTTTTATCAGTATGCGCCTCTTACTCACTCTCTCTCACACACACACACACACACACACACACACACACACACACACACACACACACACACACACACACACACACACACACACACACACACACACACACACACACACACACACACACACGTGTGCTTGTCATGTTTGATAAGAGCACTGAGTCAACAGACCCCTGCTTCCCCCCGATTGGTAGCTTCCTGACCCGGTTAGTTTCAGACCCATCCAGGTGGGAGTCAGAAAATCCAGCCGGGGCGGGAAGGAAAGGGGGGGTGGGGGGCTCTTCCTTTGCGATGGGAGACATGGTGATCCACTGCATCTTTGTACATGCGAGAAGTGTGACATTCCTTTCGGAGAAACTGCACTGTGAGGATACTCATAGACCGGCACATGCACATGGCCGTGCCATTGTAAAAATAAGAAGGGGGGTGGGCGTCGGAGATCAGGTCAGTGGGTGAAGCCCTCTTGGGTTGAAGGGTCTCCGGTGAACAAAGCTCCACATTGTAGGATGACGCGTTGGACGTGTTCACAGTGCAAGGCGTACATCGTTGGAGCTGCTTGTAATCCTGCGTCTTTTGACCCTGCCCCATACCCAAAGGGCTCTCACTGATCGAATGGTGTCCAGAAACGATATTTTGTCTGGCAATGATCACAACCAAAAAGGTATCAATGTTTAAGGGGCTTATAAAAAAGTTACAACACGTATGCAACATCAAAAAGAAGAACTGTACGTGTTAGTACTGAACTAGTACTGCTACCATCACTATTTAGGAGGCTTGCATTGATATTCTACAGAGTAGTTGCAAAGTAGCCAAATCCAGGACGAACACACATTCAGGCATATTGCATTACTGATAGGAATGATGAAAGCATAACTCAACCTCAAAGCCTTTAAGGGAAGTGTGTCTGTTTTTCTTTCAATTCTGATAAATAAAGTTAAAAATGGCTGTGGGAATAAAGAATTTCCTCTTTCTATATGTCCGTCTCACCGTCTGCTGCTCTGTCTATCACTCTGGTCGTGCTTGCATCTGTCACGAGCCCTGGCAGCTGTTGGCGCTTACCAGACGCAGTTCTCGGATTCTGGCAAAAGGGGCGAGACAGCGGTCACACTCCCATGGCTTCTTCAAAACAATGGGATTGCGTACTGGAAGAGACCAACACAACAAGGCTGAACAGTGGGCATCGTTCTGCGATTTCATGCTTGTAAATAACGCGATTCATTTTTTTTCTGAAAGTTCATTCGCTTTATTTTGGAGTTATTCAAATGAGGCTGGCACGGCAAACAGGCACATTGTTGTGGAGGCTCCAATTTCCTCACTAGGTTAAAGTAGATTATTTATGCGGTAAACAACAGGAGTGAAACAATTCAACCGTTTTAGCACATGCCATGGTGCATGTCATCCCGTGAAAACATATCCATGTGCTTTTGTTTCGATTCGAGACAGCATAACACTGTAGGGCACAGAGTAGAGGATAAAGCACCTATATATATATATATATATATATATATATATATATATATATATATATATATATATATATATATATATATATATATATATATATATATATATATATATATATACTAATATATAATATATATATATATACATACATACATACACACAGAACATGTCCTTTATAGTTTTTGTGTACGAGTTTCCCGACCCCTCCAAAGAGAAACTTTGTGAAGAAAAGATTATCCGTGGAAGTTAGCTCAAGGAACTCTGACACACAGCCAACTTTTCTGTGCTCCTGTAATGTTTCGCTGGGAGGAGCGGCTGAGCAGTGAGACGGGTGAACAGTGAGACGGGTGGAGCGAGGGGGGAGCTCACTATTGAAGGAGCAAGCGTGAACGAATATCGACCGGCTCGAGTTCTTTAAACTCTCTATCTCTTACTTACTTTTTTTCATCTCTGTTGCACTGTTGAGTTCCTCGGTTGCTTTGTTGATGGCTCACATCCACCGCCTCCGTTCATTCTCTCCCAACTACCGGAGGAATATATTGGTTTTTTTTAGACGTATGCTCCCTCACGTGAGCAACGTCTCCCTCGGATCGGACTCGGCTCGTGCCCAGGGTTGGAACCCGCGAAAAAAAGTTTAGAGAACTAATGACCTCATGCGAAGCTCGGGACTACGGTTGTTGTTGTTGTTGTTTTTTTTAACAGACTAGTTCACTCATTTGGCAAGCAGGGTGCGTTTGCATTGGAAGAAAACACCGCGCTGGGAACATGGACTCACCATGTCGTCTCTTGTTTTGCCTGTCACACTTTTTAGAACATTTATTTGTTAAAAAAAACGACTGAAAACGAAATACGTCTTTCAATTCAATCACGTTGGATCTAAACTATTGTTTGTTGTAAGACCGCGGCTCATGGGCTTGGTTTGAGTCTTGTTTGCTAGTGGCAAAAATAGCACTTGATAAAAGTCATGGAAGGTGAACAGGGCGCCGCTGCTGCCTCCGCCGCGGAGCCCGAGGCGGACGGCGCGGTGTCCGACAGCTTCTCCCAGCTGTGGACGGATGTGATGGGAATGCTGGTAAGTTCTTGGACAGTAGGATTAATTACAGATAACCTCTCACCCTCGTCCCTTAAAGGAACACTATTGGCTATTGCGTGGCCTCGTTGGTTAAGGCGTATCACGAATCAAAACACCGGTGAGCCCCACGTTTTGAACCCCCTCACATATGGCTTGGGATTCGAGGAGCTGTAACCCGAAATACTCGGAGGTTTCAATCAATACAGGAGCCGAGTCGAGTGAAAATATGGTATGCTGTCTGTTGTTGCATTTATTTAACCCCCATTTGGTCACTGTGTTTTCACAACTGTGGGTCAGTTTGATGTTGATTCCACGTTGTAGTTTTAGTACATTTCCATGTGGTGATGTTTCCTTTTGAGGCCAACCAGAATGGTTCCACCAGGGATGCTGTGGTAAAGTGGATAGTAAAGGTTGGCGAGATCATGACAGACAACTAAAGTAACATTTCTAGAATGAATGCATAACAGAACAGCTTTATTGGATGTTTTAATTAGTGCTTGATGAGTAGTCAACTTTTCAACTAGAGGACTAACCTAACCTTTGCTTTTGACGTCTGAAATGTCATGTAAATATGAATAACCTGTTTAATTTCTAAAAAACCGTAACTGAACAAGACCATAGATCATTGGAAGGTAGGTGTGTGTGTGTGTGTGTGTGTGTGTGTGTGTGTGTGTGTGTGTGTGTGTGTGTGTGTGTGTGTGTGTGTGTGTGTGTGTGTGTGTGTGTGTGTGTGTGTGTGTGTGTGTCGTGTGTCTGTGTCAACAGAGAGAGGGTTGTTGTGAGAGGCTGTCTTGTGCCATGAAACAGGGTGGGAGACGGTTGCTCCTAACTAAGATATTTAATGGCTGTATTACCTGGAGCCAAATGGCTCCCAGGCATTGCTTATCATTCACATTGTTCTTACACACATGGATATATAGATAGTTGATGAACCAACTTTTTTTTCTTTAGTTAAATTTTAATCTTCAATCTTGTTTCTTTATACCATTTTGTAATCAGCTACCCAATCACAATGTCTTACCCTATCACCCTGAAGCTAAAATGGCAATGCTATTTATAGCCGTCACACTATGTTACGGGTTTTCAATGGCTTTTGTTTTGTGTGGGGGGTGGTCCTGTGTGGGAATGACCTTTTTGAAATTGGGTAAGCCAAAGCCCATTGAAGCAGCATAAAGTTCCAGATGTATTTGACATTGATGTTTTGCAATTTAGGACATGCCTAAACTTGGCAGTTATAATAGGTGTCTGAACTGATTAGGATCAGACAACAGTGCATAAACCAATAACAATCCCCCCCAAAAAGTGTTAAGGCTGAAGTACCACTGTTTCACTGACATTTGCAGAACGTGCTCATTATCTAGTTTAAAACTCAATATAGGTTTGGTTACCTTGTAATGAGGTTCATTATTTTGACTGTAGATCTAAGGTCAGAGCTTTTCTCTGTGCTCTGTGCCCTGTGTCCTTGAGGTTAACCATACATGCCAGCCCAGGGTGGAATGTGTCTAATGAGAATGCCAATGTGGGCCAGTCATATATTGGGGCTCGGAGCTGCGTAAACAGGCTCTAGGTTAAAATTCAAAGGCAGTTTTTGGGCGTCGTAGAGCTGGAGTAGAAACATTGTTAAGCGTTTGGATTAACTGATGTTTGAGTTTGGTTTTATTCCTGAATGCAGCCCACTTCTCGAGACCTGAAGGCTTTTCTAGCTACCTCCTGAGGCATAGTTGTCTGAACTGAATATTACATTTTGTACCTGAGCCTCGTTAAAGATTCGCTCTAACAGAAAGCTATTCAAGTTTATTAGGTAACATTCCTGAAGTTTGTGCCCATGCTGAAGTCAGGTTTTGATTACAAGTCCACCCCAATCCTGAAGCACACCTTCAGCAAACAGAAATAGTTCAATGTATTTTTTTTGCGTACGTGACTTCCCCGTTTGGATCAGATGTGCTCATCCCTCTCCATTACCTCTCCTGTCCCGTCATGGTGTTATAGGGCCTTGGTGGATTTCCTCTGTTAAAGTGATGATGCTGAATTCTCGTACACTCACAGACATCCTCAGGATGCTCTGTGGGTGGTGATGGGACTTTGACTCATTGCCCTGCCTATCCTCGACAGTCTTCCTTCTGGCTTCCTGCATGACCATTGGTTAAGATAACCAGGTCTTAATGCAACTAGTGAGGTACACTATTCAATAAACCGACTGTTACATGATCTTTATGGAGTAAATTAAATCCCTTTCGGTCAGAGGTTGGAAAAGGCTGGTCAAATCCTTTGCCGACAAACCAGACCGCTGAAAGATTAGGTCAATGATTAGTAATACTGCAGTTGTTTGCATGTGTTGCATCCTGACTTGTAGCAGTTCCAACTTCATGACAGACCCGCTGTCACTTTTCAAAGCACAGTGGTGTGTCTGCACTGTCTCATCCAGTAGCACTTGTATACAGTTAGCTGATAGCGAATACCTATTCCTTATTTGTAGTGTGTGGAAGGACCCTTGATGTTACCTAAAATCACAAGAGATATTCCACCTTGAATATCCACCACTGAATAACTGCGGCACGGTCGATCTTTCTGGGTTACAGCCACAGGTTGATGTATTTATGACTCAGAAGAACCGCATCATTCTGTTGCCTCCATTGTTTCAAGTGAGACAACAATGCAGTGCAATGTAAGCCAGAGATGGGCTATTCCAGCCCCATGCGTTTCTTGCCAAGGGGCGTGTGTATCAGGTGAAATTAATGTGTGCGCTGTGTGACGTTCTTGCATTACATCAGATGGATTACTTTATTGTCATCTGTTGCCATTGTTCCTTCTCTACAGAACAGCTAGTCACCAGAGTGTCCCTTTTAACAATGGCTTCTGCGATGTGCACCATAACTCAATACCCACGTGATCGGCTCACTAGGAAAAATCGGCACGGCTAGGAGGAATGTGTACCTCGAAGCCTTAACAGACCAAAACACGACGGACTGAGATCTCTACGGTTATCTTTTTCAAACCTTTTTAGTCTGGCTTGAAAAACAAGTACCGGTATGTACTTTGACAGAGAGTGTCAAGTTAAAAAGTTTAGGTGAAAAGGTCACAAATGTAGTGGTGAAAGCTGGAACATGGCACTGCTCTCTAAGCATGCCAGGGGACATGACTAGTTGACAGCAGCCATGAAATGGGCCTCACTTACTGGAGGTTTTCCTGTTGTACAACTTTTAACTAGAGATTTTTTCTGTGATATGTGTTACCCTTATGGTGGTGTATATATGTATTAGAAGTGACATACGAATAACTTTTGATAACATCCATTTTTTTCTGCAGAACTTTAAGGGAACACGGCAAGAGATGTAAAAATGTATCGGGCTAGATCCTCCAGATCAATCGAAATACTTGGGAAGTGTTCCACTAGATTTACTAGATTAAATTTTTAACCTTGGGTAAAAGTATGCCTCCAACAAATGATTACAGAAATATACTGTAGTGTTTGCATTGGACAAGGTGCTCTTTTTGATGTTGCCCTGTCAGAAATGGATGTCAGTCAAACAACCAAATGATTGACAAAAAGGTTACATTTTGAATGATGTGTTACTAGTCTAAATACCTTTTGTAAGGCAATTAAGAATAAACAAGCATATCCAAAATGTTGACATAAAGTCCCTCAGTCAGTTTACAGACTAAACTAAAGTGCATATCTGTTATATTCATTTATTTTGGTTTTGTGCAAAACAAATAATAATCAAACCAATTCAACCATGAAGACACAACCCAAAAGTACATGAAATTAATCTAAAATGAAAAATGCTGCAAGTGCCATTGCCATACTTATTTACAGTTATTGCATTCAGATCTACACTGTGACAAGAATGCAAGGAATCCCATGGCTAATTGATTAAGCAGGCAGAGGTCATTAGGCCTTAATGCTGTTTCTGCTGTTTGCACACACTCATGCTGAACCGCACTGCCTCGTCTCATGTGATACATAACCTTTGCAATTTCATTCACTCGTGCTAGATTTATAATGCCCTCAGTTCATTTGTAGGGGAGGCCGGAAATGAACTCTCTGCATCTTGCAACAGGAATGAGTTAAAAACAATATGATACAACAATGTATTTCCCTGTCCATCGTCCTTATGCTGTTAACACTATAAAACTATACAATCTTTGCCATGAGGACAATTGGATGTCCTCATGAATTGATCTTCCTGTACCTGTGTTCAGCAGTAAATATATGACGTGTAATCTTGAAAGAGCATATTTTTGCTTTTGTTTGCTCTATATTGTGTTCGTAACAATTGACTGAATTGGACATGGGGTGTTGGCCTTTAGTGCGTCTAGGCAGTTGAGACCCAACTCAATCAAAGCCCATCCCAAGAAGACCACATCTATCACTCCACAACCACCCATATAAATGTGTAAAACTAATGTAAATAATCTCTTTTATTCTCTTGTGTTACTGTTCATTCATGCTCGCTATAACATACAGAGCCATACACTACTGACCTGTATATTAAAGCAGCAGGAAACACGCCTTCTCCGTTTTATTACAGATAGTTTTCTTTAAAGTGTCTCTCATGGACGCCAGATGTTTAAGCCCCTCTCGCACCACATTTGGCCTACAAATCATCTCCCTGACCCCAACCTAAAACCCCGGTACTACTCGGGCCCTTATGTGGATCACTATCTCCCCCCACCCACCCCCAAGTGTTGGATTGACTCAAAAATTGAAACACCCATATTCTCCCCCAGCCAAATCACACACTGTCACTCGAGCATACTCAATCTCATTCCCCATTTTCCATGGGTCATCATCAGTCTCTTGCATGTAATTTCCTCCATCCCCAGCGCTGTTTCTCACACACACACACACACACACACACACACACACACACACACACACACACACACACACACACACACACACACACACACACACACACACACACACACACACAGAGATCTATGTGTAGATATGCTTTATGGGGTGTCTTCAGACATACTGTTGCTCTGGCGGCGGCCTCCCTACTCGTAGCCTCCCAGCTGGGGTCAGCTGTAACGAGCTCTTGATGAGCTCACAGCGGCTGTAGAAGACACGTCAGACACACAAACCCACACACACAAACGCACACACACACACACAATAGGCGCATACCTACTTGGGAAACTTTAAACAATCCGCGTCTTTCTACGCCATGGGCGAGCAGAGCCTCGGACGGACCTGAGCCCTTACCCTAACCCTAGCTCTGACCTACATGGTGTCATACAGCTGTTCTCCCCAGGAGCGCTGAGTCCAGAGTGGTTTCCCCCTACTTTTCCCTGACTAATCCATTACTGCGATCCCTTAATTGGGCGGTCTGGGAGCGTTCCTTCAGGATACATTTCCTCTGCCCTCCTCTCGGACACGGCGAATAGATCAGAGCAGGCCTGGCATTGGTACGGATATTAAAACCTCTCGGCGTCGGTCTAATGAGGCCATGCTTTGGGACATTGTGAGGGATGAAGGGGGAAAACATGTGTTTAACCTAGGGAGGGAGCGCCCATGTGGGATTCCCAGCCATCCACAAACCATATGTGTGGACATAGGTGGAACTCTTAGAGCAAGATGGGGTGAAGAGGTTAAACGAATCAGGAGGGAGGACAGGACTTATCCTTGGTATAAATACGGACAGTTTTGGGTACGGGTTTAGGAAGGTTCTGGAATTGCTGTATTGGTTCAAACTCAGTTTGGTCGGAGCACCATGTTGCTTTTGAATGCCCGGCTTGTGTGGATACGTGCACACTGCACAGCGATGTTTTTTCGTTCTAGGTGTTGACAGAACACATCTCAGCGGTGATCTCTAATGGTCAGTTGTGTATGTTTCTGTGTGTGTGTGTGTGTTCGTGTGTGGCCCGGGCATAGACACACTCCACAGTGATCCATTCAGCCACGGCCTGGCACTAAGATAGTGAGTCCACTTGAGGGAGACACACTGAGAGAGGGGCTGTTCTTAACTCTGACTTAATCCTAGCTGTCTGCCTGGCACAGATTAGGTCAACACTGAATTAATAGTCAAGTCGGGCATCACTGCTACATCTTTACCAAGGCAGCAAAGTATTGTAAGCCTTACTAGTAATATATAAATCACTTTTCTTCCCCCTTTTAATAAAAAGTTTGCTTGAAATTGATGAGCTAAGAAATCGATATGATGGTACATCGAATCCGAAACTTCTCAATTCTGATACAATTGGAATCTGGCCTGAATATAAATCGTCTTATCTGGAAAAATTTGCAAATACCTAAATGTCTTGGATAAGAGAAATGGCAGCCATTGGAACAAACGTGTTTTGGCTAAACATGTTTCTGGCTAAAGATTGTTGAAATATATATATTAGTGTTTATTGTTTTCTCAGCACAAAGGGCTAGGGTTGTTAAGGTTACACAGATGACTGGTTGTTTCTGAACATGATCTAAAGGTTTGTCTACAATAGTATACCATGCATTCCATTTTAGTAAAGTCTTATTTGGGACTGGGCTTCCTTCTCCAACCCCAAACATATGTCTCGCACACAAAGACAGGAACTGTGCTGGCCTAAACTATAGCAGGCCGGAAGAGCGTGTTTGGATTAATGTTCGCAGAATGTCAAAGAGGCAAGACGATGTTCCTTACCCTGGCCTCAGCAAACAACCAAACCCAGAAAAATAAAATGTTCTGCCAAAGTCACTATTTGGGCAGGATTTCGTATAATATTGAATGTTTAAAATATGAAGACTGAGGTAAAATTATTCCTAGATGTGTTTGCATGGTAAGTGTAAAGAACAGAAGTTCACCCACACATACACGTGTGGGCATGTGTTTTCGTCTCATGTTCTAGCAGTGGGTGTCTTGGTATTTATGGGGTGTGGAGGGGTGCTACGGCCCAGTGGAGGGTAAAGGCAAATGCATGAAACATAAACCTGACCACCTTGTTTCACATTGAGCCACGGTGACGTACCTACCCATACACTGACATGCCCGCAGTGATCTGACGTAAATGGAAATCTTGTCAAATGAATGGTCAATTAATTTGATCAATTCAGGTCAACCATGCTATGTGCCGCCAGTCCAAACATCACCGCTTATGCTTTGATTTCCAGGATATCCTAAATTCTACATTGTTTAGGGTTGTTATTATTCAATGTAGACCTAATCTAATGCCTTTCCCTTTATCCGGATCATTAGATTACCAATGTAGACGATTTTAAAGCAGTATATGCATGGGAAAGTGTCCATCAGGTGAAATGACAGCTCTGAGGCAATTCATTATGTCATTAACGTTGGAGGTCAATGGATTTGATGAGTACAGTCAATGGATCTAATTGAGCTAACTCTTCCCCTCCCTCCCCTGTCTTCCTCCAGGATGGTTCGCTGGGCAACATAGATGACCTGGCCCAGGAGTACTCTGAGTACTACAACACCTGCTTCAGTGACGTCAGCGATCGCATGGAGGAGCTACGCAAGCGACGTGTCTCCCAGGATCTCGACATGGTGAGGGATTTGAGTACTAACACAACTGGCAGCAATTTTCTTGCTCCAAATTCAGTTCCAAGTAATGTATGTTTTGTCAATGTATGTCAGTTATTGTGTGAAATGGTGTAGCCCGACGTGCAGGTGTATAATAAATTACAGGGTATGTATTTGCTGTTACGAAACTGATAAAAACAACAACAAATTGGACAAGCATTAATATGCATGCCAGGGTAGAGTTGCTGACTTTTTTCCCCCAAAACAGCATGGTGGGCTCTCAGGATCTGAATGTAGCTGGGTTCTGGCCCCTGCAGGGGGTTTGGAGGTCCTTTGAGTAGGATGTAGGGTAGTGGGGCACCCTTTTGGTTGCCAAGCTACAGACAAAGGTGTGGAAGAATGCAACTGGTGTTGCCCCATGGGGCGAAGATCTCTTGACATACACCGCCCAAGAACCCCCTTTCACATATTTGTATTTGATAGTTGTGTAATTTGGCTTTAAATGTATAGAAAAAAAAACAAAAAAGCAGGGAAATCCTCTACTTTTAAACAATTTAGCTCAAATTGTCGGACATTCAAAGGAATAAATGTCTTGTTCGGTGACAAGTAGAACCGCTATCTTTGGGAATGGCTTTCACGATGATGATGATAGGAACGAATTCTTTGGAATTCCTCTTAGCATATTCACAAGCACACACACTAAGCATTTGAATGTCTTTATCTCTCTCACTTTGTCACTGCTGATATCTGGGTTTTAGTGAGAGGCAGAGGCGAGAGGTATTGCCTTTGATGGATAAATAATCAAGGAGTTTACATATGCTGGTGCTCTCTGCAGCCGGCCATGTGGTTCTGATTTATTGGGTCAGGAGCCCGGATCAGGACGGTAGAGGTGACTTATGGAGCTTTTCACCCTGAGGGCTGCTGGCAGATATCCTGTTCTCACAGTTTGCAGCCGAGAATAAATACTTTTGGGCCAAGTGCGATGTCAAGACTACGGAGGGATGTTCCTGCATCTGATCATGTGTTTTGTGTTCCCTTTGTGTCTCCATGAACGAGTTCTCCCTCTTTTTCTTCCTCCGCTCAGTGAGCTGCTCCGTATGAATGTTGGGGAAGAATGTGGGTCATCTCTCTGGGCGTTGCATCGCCGGGAGGAGTTTTGTCTGAGTTTGGTCTTTAGGACATAAAACCAGTGGGAAGGAAGCAATCAAGGTTGTAGCCTTTATCCTGCAGGACTGAGGGGAACGGATGCCTGGACTCTGAACATGGAAAATAAGGGTGATGGTGAAACGGGGGGTGGGTGAGGGGGGCAGGGGTTGCATGATAACAAAAAGTTGTTTGAAGCAGGGGAAGGAATTAAAGCAATATGGCGATTCGTTAGTCTCTTTGTTCCATCATTATTCAGACATCCTGCCCTATATACAACAATTCAGACCAGCTTGAAGCAAAACTGAAAGTGGTTTAGTACATTACCCAATCATTAGACCTCTCTCCTGAACACATATAGACCATTAACTATCTGTTCATATTTCAGCCGTTAACCATGGGGAAAGAGCTAAATAATGGTTTGCATAACTTCTGCCAGTTTACGAAAGGGCTACAAATGATGAATCCTCCTGAGTTCATCTGTAAACATATCATATCACTGAACTCACTTTCACTGCACCATTTTCCCCTCTGGACTGGTATCATGTCTCCTGACTTGGAGACATGACAGTAGGCGAAGTCCTGGCCTTTGCCAATTGGCTCAAACTCTATGGCGCTTAAACTCTGGAAAAATACTGGGGTTGGATCCCAACTGAGGAAAACTCTGAGAAATTACAGCAGGCATCGGATCAAGACAGACAAGGGTTAGGGTTAGACAAACTCATGCTTAAAGAGGCAAAGAGGAACGACTATCGTGTGGTGAGGCGGGGTGCCAAAGTCACTGGCTGCCGGCCAGTCTCATCTAGCAGTGTCCAAAGGGACCAATGGCAGCTGGCCATAGTAGGTAAGGGTGTTATCGGGTCACATCACCATGAAATTTAGCAAGCAAGTCCCTAAGCTACAATGTCTTGAGGTCTTCAGGGAAGTACCTGTCATAACACGTCGTTGATCCCCCCCCCACTCGGAGCCTCGCCTTTCTATTTATTCGTTTCATTGTAAAAGTTTAGTTAATTCATGTGTTTTGGACCATCAACTTTTAATCCAAAATCAATACACACCGTGGGTATTGATAGCAAGCTTTAATTAATAAGGCATCCCGCAGAACCAACATATTCTTGAGTGAGCATCTGGGACCCAAAGGTCATTGTAGCTGCTGCCTCTCCCTGCCCTTTAGCTCTCTCTGTGCACTCGACACAGGCTCAAGTAAGAGTTTCAGGGAGGTCAATTTCCACTGTCAACCGTCATGTTAAACATGACGGTTGACAGTGGGAAATGGGGCGACTCACAGTGAGTGCCCTAAGGTTCATGTGTTCGCATATGATAACCCCTGGTTAAAAGTTGGGTCTGCTGAAACATCCAAGACCCCACAGCCCCCCACATCCATTCCTGTGTAATTGCTTTGCGTAGGTCACAATAACAACCAAGCAATAAAAAAAAAAGTGTCTCAATGTAGCTCAAGGCATCATGTTTGTTAGCGTTTGTAGGCTACTTAATCTGTTTTCTAGGACTTGCTCCCTGTTTTCATGTGCTTTTCGAATCCCGCAATCAGCCTTTTGGCTTGTTTTGGTTTTCCCAACACGTCTCCCCGGCTCTCAAGAGGGCCTCACTCCATCCACTAAGTGATGGTATTTGTCCCTGTTGTGCTGAGCTGAGAGACTTCATTGCATGCCTCTGAGAACCGATGATGGAGGCTCTATCCCCCAGATGGCTATCTTGTGGCCCCGTTTCCTGTCGGACCTCCGCTCAGTCAGGCCTCACGCATCTTCTTGTGTGTGTTATGAGTGGCGGAACGCCACAAAGGGTTAAACAAACACATCCCTTGGGAATGAGACCCATTGGATTAGCCTGCATCTCGTGGGGTCCAGCCCGTTCTCCTATAGGGGGGCCTGGAGCTGGCTGCTTGGTTCTCACTCCGTGTGTGGCTGGAGGCCAGATAAGCCTTGTTTCTGTAGGCCAGTGGAAAGTATTGCGAAGGAAGCTGCATGTTCAGCGGCTTGGACATATGTGTTGTTTCAAGTGACTGCGGCTGGGAAATTTCAGGCACAAAGGATTAGAAATAGGATTTGAATTGAATCAAGATGAAGCTGAGCTTTATATTTGTGCAGAAAAGGAATCCTGCATGACTCCGCTCACTATTTACCAACAAAATGTAGAGGTTTATAATGATAAGCGTTTATATTATTAATTGTACATTGTTTTCAACACAATACTTTCTCTAAATATTCTCAGATGAATGTCTGTTTCATTAGGCAACCTTATTTACAGTTTGTAATCTAAATTTTTTTTTTAAATAGTTTATCTTTTGGTGATAATCTTCTGGTTGTAATTGTGGTTACGTTTAGATCATTATTACATGAAAAAATGCTATCTAGCCTGTAGCCGATCCTATGCTGTAGCAAATCCTAATAACTAACTTACAATTTAATAATGTCCCATTCGGTTACACCTATTATACGTACTTTAAGGGTCAACGTACTTTGTCTCCCCTTTTCATTTTCCAATAAACTCATGTTGCTTGGCTCTAATCTCGTCAATCTGTGCAAACTGACAGCCACTGAAGTGCTGTCTCAACCATGGTTGGGTAATGTAGTTATGAAAGCGCGCTAATACATCAAGAGGAGGAAGAATAAAAAAGCTACAGGAAAGATGAGCTTGGGGCATGTACAAGGCTGCCTGACAGGTATGGTGACTGAGCTGCCCGAAGGAGATGTCATACTTGAAATGACGGGCGCTGTCAGAACACAGATATTGGAGCAGCATCTGGAGACACGGAAGAAAATGTATGAGCGAGGTGGGGAACGGGGGGCACCTATTGTATTAACTGTATTAATCAGTGTTGCTATTTATGGAATTTGAGTCTTTCAGCACATTTTCTTTCCCGGCCAAAGGTGGGGGTTAAGGTTAACACGGGGTCAACAGACATGCCTGATAACATTGGAAAACGTGGTCGTTTTGACCGATATCCTCTAGGTGCTGGCCCGCACACGTTCCCCCCCCTCCATGGAGATAAACATTTCTGACAGTGAACACAAATCAGCGGCCATCGAGGTTGATCCCGCTGGAATGCTGGGTAATGGGTTTTCTAGCCAGTCAGCTGGGGGAGCTGGAATGCATGGCGCGGCGTGCTTTTGTGTGTTGTGTTTTGCCGTGAGGTGAGCAACGGGGGTCACGGGTTAATGCCCGGGTGACTTTCACCCGTCAAGCGAGCGTCAGTTCAAGCGATATTTAGACCCCCAGCACGCAGACCAAAACACTAACCCTGTAGCCTGCTCCTGTGCTTATTTACCCTTGCCGTGTAACCCTCTAGCAAGAAAGACAATGTGCACAAAAGGTGGCGTTTGTTGCTTGAGGATTAGTGCAGGAGTTGCCCTAGGGTTGATGTCGGAGCCTTTGTCAGTTTGGATTTTGTCATTGGAATGTGTAGTAACTAGTATTTATTTTGAGAGCAAATCAAAGGCTGCACAGGTTGATTTTGCTCTTGAGCTGCGGGTGGGATTCCCAAACCCACACTACAAACAAGCTGAACCCCTTCTTAAAGAGCAAGGGTTGAGGTGTTAGTGTGCGTACGTGCACTGACTGCTTTCCCATAAATGGAATCAGTCAGTACAGCAGCTTACGGGTGGTATGGTAGACTGTGGTTCACCCTGCCTCTCCCCCCACCCCGCGGCGAAAACCAGGATTTCCTGCCTTTCTTCTCTTACTCTCGCTCATTGCTTTATGTGCGTGCGTACGTTTGTGCAGTTACGTGTGTGTGTGTGTGCGTTTGCGCGTACACATCGTTCAGAGATTCTCAGGATGAGCTTGTTTTACAGGCCTGATGGTTTTGATGTTCGGTTTACCTGCCCACAGTTACACACAACATATGTGTGTATACACACACACACACACACACACACACACACACACACACACACACACACACACACACACACACACACACACACACACACACAACACACACACACACACACACACACACACACACACACACAGAGAGATGCTGTTTGGCTGGTGTTGCCAGCCCACCCCAAACCACGCCCATAAGGGGGCTAACTAAGTCATGCCAGTTGGCACGTGCACCTCCAGGCCACCTGGTCTCCCCTTAAACCCCCGCCCCCAGCACCCACACTGGGGCACTGACCCGTGCTCACAATAACACCGGCAGGGGGAGGACTCTTCATTGTGTTAGACTCTGTGGTGGAATTTAATGCGAAAAGGGATGCGCTTTCTCCAGCACAGACATCCTTTCCATTGAATCTATAGCCGCAAGATTTGGTGTCTGAGCTTGTTGTCAAAATAGTACAAAACCCTGTTACCCTTTTGGGGAAGTATTCAGAAGAATCATACCCCCTTTTGCTAACCTTCACCCCTACCTTGAACCCACACATGTTAACAATGTTTCTGCACGTGTGCGTGTATGTTTCCACTCGGCGTTCCTCTTTCGTTGAAAGGTGGCTGTGTGTTTTCCTTCAGACATCGTGACAATAATTCAAAGGAGATCTATCCCCGTCCATATTTCCCTCTTTCGCCTTTTTTTCTATTCAATTCACAGTCATGCATAAGCAATTATGGAGCGAGCTCGGCACACGGGATTCTTACTTGCACACGTGCACCGCACGTACATACACACTCACACTCACACTCACTAAGTAGGGCAGTATCTCAGCTATAGTTTTCAAGGGTTCGTGTAAAGGCTAGCATGCTCCCTCTGGGGGGGGTTGTGGTGTGTGTGTGTGTGTGTGTGTGTGTGTGTGTGTGTGTGTGTGTGTGTGTGTGTGTGTGTGTGTGTGTGTGTGTGTGTGTGTGTGTGTGTGTGTGTGTGTGTGTGTGTGTGTGTGTTGTAGCTCAGCCAAACGCATACACAGACAGACACAAGCTCATTTCCACATCGACACACACACACACATATATTTTGATCACACACTTTGATCAGTTTGAGGTATTCCTCTTCAGCTTGCGTGTCAGATATGTGAGGCTCTGGCGTGCTGTTCAACTTCTCGTCCTCCCCTGTTCTCTGCTGCAATAATCCTCCAGCAATGTGCAAAGTTTCTCTTGGGTTCAACAGCAAGCAGTGTTGCAGCAAGAGTTCTCAACACAAATCATGGAAGATTTCATCACACACATTGCATGGCGTGGAGTTTGACTTGGGTTTCATTCATTCATTTATTCGTTGTTACCAAACACATCCTTTCCTCCTAGTCTTCTTCGCCCACTGCCCTTTCCTCCCTCCCTCTTTCCTTCCCAAAGATGGCAGACCCAGACCAAGACCGGGGGACACAAAGGCTCTCCCTGTTCTGTCTGTCTCTTAGGAGCTCTATCTTGTGAAAGTGTAGGCAGCAGTGTGTGTGTGTGTGTGTGTGTGTGTGTGTGTGTGTGTGTGTGTGTGTGTGTGTGTGTGTGTGTGTGTGTGTGTGTGTGTGTGTGTGTGTGTGTGTGTGTGTGTGTGTGTGTGTGTGTGTGTGTCCGCATGTCTTCATCCACATTTTGTGCATTTGCGATGAAGCTCCATCCTTCTTCGCGGTGCGTGTGTTATGCATTGCGTGCGTATGCTTGGAGCCGTCTTTGGGGCAGTGCACTGTTTCTATACTGCTCCCTCCATAGCAGCAGCTCAGTCCCTGGCAGAGGCTCCATCCATACTGAGCCCCACTCCGTAGCCCCCTTGGGCACGGTGCCCACGGGCTAGAACCAGAGCCGGGCGTATCACTCCTCGCCACAACAGACCGGAGCCGCCTTCAAAGGAGCATCAGATAGCAAAAGACATCAAACACATGAAAAGAAAAGGCTGTGTGTGTGTGTGTGTGTGTGTGTGTGTGTGTGTGTGTGTGTGTGTGTGTGTGTGTGTGTGTGTGTGTGTGTGTGTGTGTGTGTGTGTGTGTGTGTGTGTGTGTGTGTGTGTGTGTGTGTGTGTGTGTGTGTGTGTACGTGTGCACGCCTACGAGAACCCACCTGTGTGGAATGGCGCCTCGTGTCTTTGTGTGATTGTGCCAACGTCGCGCTCCCTCAGTTCGGTTGTTTAACCACAGCTAACTGCCAAAGCTCTGCTTTGCCTAAGGGATCTGTGCCAATTCATTCTTTGGTTCTGGTGCATACTCTGCTCTGTCGTTTAGAAAGGCATACCTTCCCCGCCCGCCTTCCATGCTACCATGCGGTCTTTGCATTGGCGTCGGTGCACAACGTGGACACATGTCCAACTGCGTTGGCCGTCTTTCTGTAATTACAAAAACAACTTTTAGGAAAACAATACCTGCTCATTGACTTATGGGAATCCTCCCACTCCCTCGGCTGGGCAGAATGTTCCGACAGCGCTTCCGACAAACCCCCCTAGCCCCTCCAACGCGGAAGATATCCGGATCCTGGTCCGCTTGAGTAATGTAACAGACGAAATGGACAGCTAAATTAGGAGCTAGCAGTTTAGGTGGAGCTAAAAGTAATCCTGTAGGTACAGCCAGAAAGCCTGGCTGACTGACTGGCGTCTGCCTTGTTCTATCTTGTGTTGATCACTGTTGTGATAAACGTGGGGTTTAGGCTAAACGCTATGGTTTTTTGGCCTGCTCAGCATTCCTTGATGGCTTTAACTTGTTGATATACTTTAGGCTACCACCCTGCAAAGAGCCCATTAAGAGGGGGTTAGGTCACTTCTGAGTAAGTCTCTAACTCTTTAAGAGTCACTCACTCACTACATCAAGTTAAGTGGGAGGATGGGGGTGGTGGGGGCCTAGACTTCCTAGTCCAGAACTCCAAAGCCAAAGGAAAAAGAAAACTGCTTCTGAGTGGTCGGGTAATTCCATTAGCTGGTCTTGATTTTGAAACTGGGCTTAGATGATAGTTATTTTTTGTTGTGACTTCGTATTTTAATTTTTTGAGATTGGATATATTTTGTCAGAGCTTTTTTTGGACAGATAAGGTTTTGTGTTGAAGCCTAGTTTGTAGCAGCTGGCTAAGAATGCAATTTGTTAAAGAAAACAAAGGTTTAGGCTCCAAACAAGCATTCTTTTGAGTGTCATGATCTGGAGCTCGGTTATGACCCATGAATCCATTTCATCGTTCTTTAAAGCTAAATGAGGTTAATCTATTTTGTAAATGGGTGCTAGCACAGTTTAATTATTTCCAGGTGTTCCATTATGAGCTCGCTCAGTCTAAATGAATGATTACCTTTGCATTGAGTGCATTTACATTAATAAGTGTGTGTAGTCACTTTGAGGCGATAGTGATATCATTGAAGTGCTCATGTTAACAGCACTGTGCAATTTCAATTTATTTTTATTCTATGAAACCATGAAGCGGTTAATGTAATCACATTTGCCTCCACATAGCACGCAGGCTCTTCTTGACCTTTTAGCTTTCATGTGCTAGCTAGTAGGGCGGGGTATTGCCAGGTACCTTTCAATTAAATTTGATTCTTTGGGTCTAGATTTCATTCGATTTCAATTTGATATTGATCCAATTGCTTCAATATAGATTCAATAATACCTGCAGATGACAAAAATACCTATGTATTATTTAGAATTAACCATTTCAAAATGAATTAACCATTTCATTGTGCTTTAACTAGCAAAATGGAATAGACCATTGTATAGTATTGTTCCTGAGCTAAACCTGCAGCATAAAAGTAATAATCATAACATGGACAAATGTAAAAGGGCATGTACATTTAGGCATACTCGCATCTAGATTACAATTACTGAGTATACTTTTTTTTTTCTTTTTTTATGGAAATAATCAATTAAAAAAAAATCTGAATCTAAATTGAATCGAGAACAAATAAATTGCAGTGCATTGATGAATCGATATTTTTACCCAGCCCTACTAGCTAGTCCATTTCCTAAAAGTATTTTTTTAATAGAATTGATGGTATGCTCTCACTGTTACTAATGGATTAACTCTATGGACCACACTGTAACTATGGGCAGCACCTGGGAATTCGATGGCACAAACACTTCCATGTAGGATCCAGAGTTTTAGTTGCAACACAAGTATATCCCCAACTTCCTCATTGAAACCAACCTCTAGTGTTTTACTAAAAGCAAGTTCAATCCCTCCCACTCTTAATAGAGAGTAGCAAAAGGGAACTTATCAAAGCTGGATTTTCTCACAGTTCTTCATTCTCAGGAAACGCAACAGGTACAGTATCCAATATGCTACTTTTCTGTGTACATTTCTAATAATGAGCTGACAATGACCGTTTAACAAGCCGATTCATCTTGATTCGGGGGACACTCCTTGCCTGAAGTCACGGAAGAGTGGTTCATTGTGAAATTATGTAATTGATTCAATATACAATAAGATAATACCAAAAAACATATGTGCTTAGAACAGATAAGAGAATCTGGCACTGCACACCTGCGGGGCGAGTTGGTGTGGTTGTAACCTCCGGTTTCCCCTCCTTTATAGCCCTCTCTGGGTCCAGCACCAAGACACAGGATGCCTGCTGAAGACATACAGGAGCTCCTCTCTGTCTTATCTCCAGCTGTGCAAATGTTGCTGTGGTATAACGTTAGCCTGGGTATCTATACAGTGGTAAGATTAAGTTTATGCACCCATGCTAAAGTTGACTAAAAAGAGGAATAAAATATCTTAGGCCACCAATTTTATTTGTGAATGAATAAAGTATCGTAAATAAATAAATGTTTTTCATCAAAATACAGGAGGCATAAGTATAGGAGAACCTCTATGTTAAATTCCTATAGAGGCAGGCAAAAAAACAGGCTAACCCATGCCAATCTCTAGTTGTGGTGAAGGCTATGTGATGATGTGGGGCTATTTTAATTCCAAAGCCCTAGGTGAATTTATCAGGTTGCATAGTATCCTTGATCCATAAAATAAATGGCCTTTAAAAAAAAATCTGCCTGCCTCTATGGGAATTTACCATAGGTGTTTCTAAACTTATGCACCCTGTATTTTAATGACGATTATTTATTTATTTAAGATACATTATTCATTCACAAAGAAAATTGTGACCTGAAAGGTTGGATTTTTCCTCATTTGTTTAATTAAGGCATTAAGATCGATTTCCAAACGATAATTTTTTATTCCTCTTTTTGGTTTACTTTAGCATGGGTGCATACGTTTATTCTTACCACTGTATATGTGTTTTGTTACTGTAAAGATTGATAAAAAATGTAGGCACATATTTAGTGCTTTGGTCTTGACCTTTTCCAATGAGCTTGTATGTACTAGTGGTTGTCTAGTGGTTAAAATGTGTCCCCCACCTGAAAGGTTATGGATTGGATCCGCAATATCTGTAGTCTACTTGAACACATCACTGAGGAAGGTACTCCAGCTTGTTAAACATCTGTATCTAAAACAAAAAATCTATATGTGTGTGTGTGTGTGTGTGTGTGTGTGTGTGTGTGTGTGTGTGTGTGTGTGTGTGTGTGTGTGTGGTGTGTGTGTGTGTGTGTGTAAGTGTGTGTGGTGTGTGGTGTGCGTGTGCGTGTGCGTGTGTGTGTGTGAAGAAAAAAATATTAAGATTCACGCTCCGTGTTTTTTTGGGCTTAAGTTATTGTGGTAAGAGTCTGCTGAATGACTAAGCATTCTTGGAAGGTTTACTCTAACCTGTATGGAAATGTTGACACTGGAAAGCCAAGGAGGTAAAAGAATAGGAGGTGGACCCAGTGTGACGCAGGCCTCGTACGAGGGAGGCTCACCTCATCCGGCCAGAGCTGACTATTGGTTTCCGAGTCATCTGCGTGAACATGGCATGACTGAATAGTTGTCGAGTGAAAAAAATCTGGAATTTGCCACTTGGCAGTGGCACTAAACTCCGCCCTTCCTTGTGCCAGTCTAGCCCTCAGAAATAACAGGTCTCACTGGTTTAGAGATAAAATAAAAATGCTTTCGGACACAGGCTGATGCACCTAGGGATGTGGATAGCGTGTTGTTGTTTGCGCATCATCGAGATGTGCACACACACATGCTCACTGTCTATACTGTGTTTACTAGCTCAGGCATGTCTGCCTCAGGCACTATCCTACACCTGAGCTTGATTACCTTTGTGGTGACTTTCCTCCCTCAAGGTGTACCATTACACGGGGGCGTGTCATTCTCCTGTCGCCGGGCAAATTCGGTGACCTTCGTTGACCCTCATTGCTCTTGTTCTGTGTCTTTCAGGAGAAACTGGACACCAGCATCACATCCCTACAGCTTCGCTCTGAGATACAGGTGAGCACTTCCCCCTTCACGTGGTACAACATGAGGGCTGCTGTACACACCGATGTCAGTCAGGGTCATTGTCGTGCCCGCAGGGTCGTGCAACTGTATTTGGATAAACATGACCGGGGTAGTCAGCAATCACAACTCATGAGGGTGAAAAATAATTTAAAAAGGAGAATAAAGAGCAATGAGTGACAACGTTTATCAGCCCCGACGTACGTTGGCGACACCAGAGTAGTTGTACCGTTTGTGGGTAAATGTCACCCATTTGCAAAGATTTTCAGGGCATACCCACATAAAAGATTTGCAAAAGATACACAGTATAGGTACGTTTCTCTAAGATAGGCTTACATAAATTTAAATCGCGAAGACCTAAGAAGACATATAGGTCATGCCGATCTGAAAAGATATTCA
Source organism: Melanogrammus aeglefinus (assembly GCA_900291075.1). NCBI lineage: Eukaryota > Metazoa > Chordata > Actinopteri > Gadiformes > Gadidae > Melanogrammus > Melanogrammus aeglefinus. Next base: position 108,118 of record OLKM01001266.1, on the reverse strand, counting down.
AAACAATCTGACTAATGGAATACAATCATGATGGTGGAATAACGTGAACGTTGTAAGATGGTGACGGCCTATTTCAACCACTGTACCGAGCATCAATCTGACGTCAGGCTTTTTGCATTGTGTCCACAGGAGTCCTTGGGCCTCAGCAGCGAGGTGTCGACGCCAGAAACGGACAGAAAGTAAGACCGCCTTTCCTCTCCCATTACTGTCTGTAGCCCTCCGGCAGCGCCACATATCACTTCACATCCCGGACTGAGATTTAGCATGTCACGTCAGTGTCCGTAGCCTAAGCCGATGGCAACTGGAGGCCTGTGTTATTATATGGATCAAAGGTGATCTGCCGTAAGAAATCGTCATAGTCCACACATTAGTAGCCATCCTTGGGGTTGGTGATTGTAAGTGCTGTGTAACGTGTGCAAGGGGTCACACATGTGGACCCATTACCCAAGTACCAAGTACCCTCAGCTCACTAGACCAGCCGTCCTCGGTTCAAGTTCCTGTCACAAGTCAAAGGAAGCCAGCCAAGCAAGTGCTTCCTGTGACTGACCTGCCCGGCTGGGCTTCGGCCGAACCCCCCCCCCCCCCCCACACACACACACACGCACACACACACACACCCTCTGTCCCCTGGCCCTTCACACTTCCTTCCCGCCTTTGTGTTTGTGTGTTGGGGGAGTCGTTGGGTCTGCTTAAGGGGGAGAATGAGAGGGTGATGATGACCAGAGGATAAGAAGCATGAACAAGCAGGACGGGATAGAGAATGGGTGGGGTGTTCCTTTTTCTCTGGTTCCTGTAAGCCTTGAGGTACGGCCACACTGAACGCGGTACGTGCGTATGATTATGTGCGTAACGTGCCTAACCCTAACCCTAACCCTAACCCTGACCCTAACCTGCCACTTGATCATTGTGTGTCACAAAAATGGTGTGTTGGGCGCATAGTTGTGTTGGCCGCATTATTTAGGTGTGTAAAACACGCTGCTTTAGCGCGTTTTACGCATCTACGCGCCTAAACCAATGGTTCCCAATGCAAAAATGCAGGTTTCTACCTCTCAAACACGCATTCAGTGTGGCCATACCTTTACACTGTAAGGTGTGTGTGTGTGTGTGTGTGTGTCTGTGACTGTGTATGCAGTGTGTCCGTGTCGTTGTGTGTGTGTGTGTGTGTGTGTGTGTGTGTGTGTGTGTGTGTGTGTGTGTGTGTGTTGGTATTTTTACATGACTCAACGGTGCTTGATGGGTATTACTAAAACAACGTTTAATACCACAATGTTGTGAAAAAAAAGAATAACAAGGCCCATATGAAGGAATGCGGCAGATGTCCATTCCATTAGTGTGTGATATCAGATTTAAGATGTTTTTTCAAATGGAGGCATTTCAAAACTGCAGTCATTGTTTAGTTTACAGATTTTTATTTTTGCAGTTATTGTGCTAATTTAACACCCAGCTGTGAAGCTCCCCCAACTCAAATATGCTCCATAATTAGATTTAGCCTATTTGACGAAACCAGTTGTTTTTACGTCTTCTGCCAAGAATGGCAAGAGCGTTGCTGGAGTTCCCCGTTTCTTTCTGTCCACTCTACTGCTGAAGAGGTCACGATACTGGTTTATCTGTCGCCGCATCTCCCTTTCACCTCAAGAAAACCCATGCTCTCTCACATTAAACATACGGCTTTGTGTCTGTAAAACGGAACAGTTTCAGGAAGCTAGCTCAACAACAATCAGAAACTCACGTACAGTCCCACCAAATCTCGACTTTCTCATGAACAATAGGTCGCCACAGAGTTGCATCCGAAGACGTGTCACTGTGGTGTATACGAGTCAGCAGTATAGAATCATGTAGCAGACACTAATCCAAAGCAACTCTTTTGGAAACAGCTGCGGGTTCGACTGTTTTGCATCAGTACGCCACTACGCCCCCAGGTAGACTGGGAATGGGGGGTGAGATCGAACACATACCTTACGGTTGGTACCCTAGCTACCGCACCATATGGATTCGATATCTTTATATATCTTTCTTCTCTTACGTGTTTCTCCTAGTGCAGTCACATGAGTGCCACGTGTGACAGAGGAAGCACATACCTCAGCCGTAATTGTCTCTGGTCACGGCTGTGCTGTCTCTGGTGCTCGGACAAAAAAACAGCCGTGTGATGGAATCCAGATGCCAAATGTTGGATGACGTCTGCTGGCCCATTCTGAGTGGTCCCTCTCTTGTGGAGACAAGAGAGGGAGAGGACCACCTCCCTTAATGTTTGGACTTGTCCCATGTCCCTCTCCATTTGTTTTCATTACTGCCTCTGGTGAACCCATCTCACGTATGCCGTCTTAGGCTGTAGGCCGCGGGACCCCTAGGCCCTTGTGTTATTAACGCACTGACACATGTTGAAATATATGTCCTGCACGCACACACGCACACGCATGGTGCCTCTCTCATCAACTCTTACCCTGTGGGACAACAGCCCCACGCAAGAGATAACCCAGACTTCCTCTGGGCTCTTGTCACCCCAACGCAATGTCCGTCTGCCTGGACACAGGCGCTGGCAGGAAGTGGCCATGGCTCCCATAATGCATTGTGCTTAGAGGAGACAACAAAGAAGAGGCGATGACATGCTCTTCGTAACTCTGAAGATAACATGTTGATTAGATGGGGGGGTGAGGGGCTGCTCCCTTCCTATTTTGGAGTGGGAGTTGTTTGTTCCTAATCACTAGAGAGGGCTGAGCCACACACAAATACTAATAAAGCTTAGAGTACCGGTAGTGTTTGTCTGACATGGAGATCAGTGTGTATTGCATTCCTCTGGCCGGGCCTCAGTCCAACACTAGCAAGATGTGATTTGTGGTGGTGGTTGAGGATATTTGAGCCATCTGCTTTGGATACACCCCTATCATGCTTCTTAAACAAAAGCGGGAATGTGAAGTACCAACTGTAGACAATGCGGATACAATATGAGTCTGCTGGAAACGCAACTTTATACAATCTATGGCATGCACACCTTTTACTGTAATGGTAAAAAATGCCCCCCTGTCAGGTTTGACCCGGTGACCTTCAACGCTTTTGGCGTCGACAGTCCCCCGGATGTGCTGAGGGCGGTGAAACACATTAGCAGACACCCAGGCAGTGTGTGTGTGTGTGTGTGTGTGTGTGTGTGTGTGTGTGTGTGTGTGTGTGTGTGTGTGTGTGTGTGTGTGTGTGTGTGTGTGTGTGTGTGTGTGTGTGTGTGTGTGTGTGTGTGTGTGTTGGCAGTGGCTCTAGCAGCTGTCCACCATAAAGCCATATCTGTGAATGACTGGCAATGCCCGGATCACATGATCCCTGCTTATGTAATGAGTAGACGTGAGCTCATCCTTTCTCTCCCTCCCCTCTCCCCGTCCAAGCCCTGTGCTGTCCTAGCTGAGATGGCCGCAGTAGAGTTCTCAACCGGGTTGCTAGCTCTGTACAGTTTGTACTATGTGATAATGATTGCTAATACAACTAGTCTAAAACTGGTAGCCCAGGCAACCCCATGACGGTAATGCAAGGGAATGTATTTCCCACACCCACGGATAGCATGCACACCATAACACACACACACACACACACACACACACACACACACACACACACCTCAGGCCTGGGGTGTCATTAAGGGAGGGAGTATTGCTAAGGGGCCCAGGCGGCGGGGGTGGGGGGTGGTGGGGGGGGGCAGAGCTCCAACATGTCATTCTCATTCTACGCCACGCATACGCCCCGAGGCTGTGCAGTTCCTCACACTGCAGCCATTAAAACACATGCTGGTCTCCCTGCATGCCCTGCCCTATAGTCAAGACAGATCAGAATTTTTCTTTTTTTTTTACAGTTGCTTTTTTCCTCTCGCAAACGTTTTGTTACCACGCTCCCAATTTTCCCATCAAAGGTCCTCGGTGCAAAGAGCAGAATACTAATAGAAAGGCTCGCCAAAGATTCAGGGCTAAACCAATTACGTTGCCTAGCCGCACCAATGTCTCATGCTCCATCAAGTGTGTGTGTGTGTGTGTGTGTGTGTGTGTGTGTGTGTGTGTGTGTGTGTGTGTGTGTGTGTGTGTGTGTGTGTGTGTGTGTGTGTGTGTGTGTGTGTGTGTGTGTGTGTGTGTGTGTGTGTGTGTGTGTGTGTGTGTGTGTGCGTGCGTGCGTGCCACATGTATGTTTGCCAATGTTGCTCATTTATAGCGTGCATAGCAGGGGGCACCCTCTCTCCACAGAAGCTGCTTCCATTGAGTGAGTCCTCTTAGCATTAGCCTCAGCCCCCGCCCGTCATTGGGGAGACGGGAGTGGGGGGGGGGGGGGTTGCAGGCCATGCAGGCCTCCATTCAATTAGCATCTCATTATGTTGCCATGGTAGCTGGGCATTTAAGCTCTGAATATATTTCCCCATTCACACACATGAACACACACACACACACACACACACAAGCACAGGAGATGGAAGTGACCTGTTGAACTTGTCACACGGCCACTCACGCATTACCACTGACAACCGCTGGACCAAGGATCAACTGTGTGTGGTGTGTGTGTGTGTGTGTGTGTGTGTGTGTGTGTGTGTGTGTGTGTGTGGTGTGTGTGTGTGTGTGTGTGTGTGTGTGTGTGTGTGTGTGTGTGTGAGTGATGGCGTCACTGGCTTAATAGTCCTTAGCAGTTCTCAAAAAGACACATTTCATATTTAATTTTGCCCTGTGTCGCCCTGCATAATTGATGTGCTGTGTCCGCTAACTGACACATATGAAGGTATTTCTGCAGGGTTATTGGAAGCAGAATCTGTCAGGGTGCACACTTTCATACCAACCCTCTCTGTCCTCACACTCAGTGTAACTCCCTCCTTCTTCAGGGAAAAGGCTTGCATGATTCAATGTTTTTCAGGGAAATTACCCAAACCTCCTCATTAAGATCCGCCTATTACTCCAGAATCTATGCTTGTCATGATTTATTATTATTATTATTATTATTATTATTATTATTATTATTATTATTCCCCACTTACATTTCATTTGGGATGTGGACGATAAAAGGATAAAAGAAAAGAGACTATTCAATTCAATGGCGTAGGCCATTTAACGATTTAAACCCACACACACACACACTCAATCGGGTTCTTCCTCCACATAGAGACTTAGGAAGCCGATGTGGACATGCTCCATTAATCTGCTGAAGTCTTCCTGTAAGAGCCCTTCTTTTCAACCAGAGGAAGTGCGAAGAGGAAGGATACATCGATGTCGATAATTGTCCTCTGAAGAATGGCGAGACGACCGTTTATGTCTTTTTATTAGTTTGGTTCTTTGTTTCCTATTGAGATTGCAGGGCTCATTGTGTATGTGTGTACCAAGGGTGTCAAACTGAGACTGAGTTTTATTTTTTTGTGTACAACAGCAACGCTTGAGAATCCTCTTGCTCCCTTGCGCTCTCTTATTTTTGTCCATATTTTATATATTCTCCTTTCTTTCTGTCCTCCCTCGTCGTATTATATCCTGTGTAGGGCAGTGGAAACACAAACAGACTCGAGTCTGGCCTGTGGTCTTTTCTGCCTTCTCCTTCTTGTCTCTCTTTCGGTCTCTCCATTCGCGCCTCTTTTTCTCAGCATACTTTCCCTTTTCCTGCCCATATTCCCCACATATTTATGTGGTTAGCCGCACTTTGGCTCATCGGCGTGACATCCCTTTCTCCTCCACCCCTTCAGCGTCTCCCCACACTGTCACATGAATCTCTGGCATTCTTTTACAGTTTCCCTCTTTTCCCACCCCCCAATCCCATCCCCTCCATTCCATGTATATATTTTGTTATTTTGCATCCCCTTGCATCACTTCCCTTTGAGGACAGCTAATAGGCGTGTAGGCGTGCAGTCTGGCCGTATCGCCATTTGAGCAGAACCACTGTCCCCCGGTGGTCAGAAGGGATAACTGCAGCCTTTAGCGGTAATGTCCTCCTGTGAGTGGACATGTTGTAACGTAAACACAGTGGGGATGTTTAGAAGTGGCGCTCTTGGAGGGAATAAACAGTGGCAGCATAATGATGTGATCGCTGAGGTCTCTCTTCTGACACTCATGTTGACCCTGTCTCTCTGTCCCTCTTTTCTACCCAGAATGCCTCTGCACAAGTCCAGCTCCGAAGACGGCTCGGGGGGTGAGTGCCTTATTTTTATTCTGCCTTATTTTCTCGTCATCTTTGCCTATTCTTTCAATGTTTTTTGTACAATATCTTTTTTTTTTATACCTTAGCCTTTACAGGGAACACGTTTGTTATTTTGAGTACTTAGTCATTCAATCAGCTAAGCCACTATGAGCAGGAGAATGAAAAAGGGAGAGTGACTCAGAGTTGACTGATCTAGTGCCCTCGTCATCGTCATCTTCGTTGTCATACTCGTTCTGAGCAGCCGTTGATTTTGATGTTCACATCTGCGAGGGACAGGCTGATATACAGCGATGGGAATATAAAAGTATCCAAAACTGAATCTCATAGTGGGCGAACTCGAGCTGAAACGGGTTCACCCACACTTTATTAGTGTTCTTGATATTCAATTGTAGTTGATTCCCCCATAAAAACGAGGGATGTACCAAACCATGTCTCAAAACATCGAGGTCTAAACCGTGGCGTTTATTTGGAGAGTGGTTGCACCTCCACAATACATGGATTCAGGCTCCCGGTGGTCCCATACGCACAGACGGCTCTTTGTGCAGCGCGGGCTGGGCTGCGCTCTGACTGGCCCACTGTCGGTTGCGGTGTTTCAGGCGGGGTGGGGGGGGAGGACACACCTATACACAGGGCCAGCGTTCCGGGCGACGGCTCCGGGATTAAACAGTGTAGGATATTGGATGCTTCCGAGGGAGTGCACTCACTCATGTGCTCTTGCACGCAGTGTGTAAACGTAAATTGTTTGCGGTTTGGTCAGGCGAACAGCGTCATCTTTTCTCTCAGAGGTCGCTAGGCTATTCACTGGGTTAGAGGAGGAGCCTCAGCGGTCGGGGGAACAAGGCCTGTGGTTTTCAATATACGCTGCCTTCCCATCTGACTGAGCCTCTCCCTCTCCTCTCTCTCTTCCATGTTTTCTTACTCCCGGTCTCTCCAGGAAAGTGGGACAACAAGAAGAAGAACAAATCCTTCTGGCAGAACTTCCGCAAGGCTCAGCATAAACCTGTCGCGCGGCAGGCCTCCAAAGGTAGGCTGGTTACTTGTGTGTGTGTGTGTGTGTGTGTGTGTGTGTGTGTGTGTGTGTGTGTGTCCCGCACGCACGCGTATGTGTCATGGTTTTTCATTTCATCATGTCATCACCAACAAGAACAGCGGCGTCCGCACCGCACCGTCGTGTTGTCT